>JAUMHA010078752.1:0-18611 GCA_032359765.1 Saxidomus gigantea
TGTACCAAGGTGAGCGATATAGGGCCATCTTGGCCCTCTTGTTCTTGTAAATTATTTAAAAATTCTTGTACGCTCAATTTCTCAGCACCCAATGAAAATTCATGGGATGTTCACTACCAAGAGGAGATGCGCATATTATCAGCGCTTCATCGCACACTTATTTTTGTCATAGAGTTATGGCCTTTTGTAGCATATAATACTGTTTCTTGTGCTCGGTCAATAACCTTCACCGTAAAAAATCAAGATGGCAGACATCGAGCATTACAATGGAAACGGATAATTACCTTCTAGGGATGTCTATGGTAGGAAGAACTCGTTTTGCACCGCCTTCGGAAACTCTGCAATTCTACCTGAAAGTGTCGCAGACCAATGCAAATAGTTATAGCCTTTCAGGAGTGTCTTTGGAAGGAAAACTCATTTGGCACTCACCTAGTGTGTGAGTGTTCCTGAAAGTGTCACATACCATGGAAACCAGTGAAAATAGATAACTACCTGTTTGGAATGTCTTTTGGGGGAGAACTCGTTTGACTTCGTCTTTACTCCTGTACAAAATGTCTCGTGTATCTGACTTCTTTAACAATTGTTTTTACACTGTAAAATACGTAATATACATTGTATATATACATGTATGTTGGTGTCAATCCTTGTTCTCCTTGATACGCCTAGTTTTCTGTTTGGCAGATTTTTTCGATCCAAATGTAATATTTTGAAGCCCTCAGTCGGTAAGGTCCTCTTAATACAGTGTGATGCCTCGAGATTCTAACCTGTCTGAGAAGTTATCGAACAGAAACTCGTTTCAGAATACAGTGCTTGATAGCCTCGTCCCGAGCATAACCTCCCTTCTTTGTAAGGCGATCGACTGAATCCTTTATCTTTCTATACGTGACAGCTTGTTTCATGGATTGACACCATAGTATCTTTTGTAAACTTCTGCATAAATGAAGAGGAGTAAATTCAACCATTAGTTAAATACTGGACCAATAGCACAAACAGCACAAACAGTACCGGATTTCACCGATGTTATTCTTCCCCCGGATGACGCCTTCTGTTGAGACTGTATTTCGACTTTCCTTACTGATATTCCTCCAACTTATTGTCGTTTAAAACGCTCCGATTCGGAAGAAGTTCTATTAAATTGGCACTTAAACATCTATTTTGCTATAGCCGTGGTCCATTCCGCTTCGTATGTACGTTTCGGCGTGAGATATTTTACTATCACTGCTCATCTGAATTTTCCTCCTCTTTCCACTGCTTCTATAGAGGTTTTATCTACTTCACTACCAAATTTAAACTGACTGCTTTGCGAGCCGTCCTAACGAAAGGGATGGGGGAAGCCACTAGTAGTGCAAAAGTACTCGATGTACTCTAAAAACTTGTGGCTTAAATATAATCGATTAAAGGAATGAAATGACTGCTTTTTATTTTTCATGATGAATGCATTTATTGTAAGCGTTCTTCATGATTGATTCAATTTAAGCCAAGAGTTATGAGCGTACAATTTCCACCCATCCCTCCGAGGGACCGAAAACTTTATAAAGATTTCAGCTTTTGGAATCTAACTACAAAGTATATTACTCATTAATCAAATACTAGTACAGTATTGAGTACCTCAATAATTTCCAAGAGAAAATTCGGTTTAATAATATGACAACTTAACATCTTACTGAGAGACATGGGTTAGAACGTAATAACTACCTACTTGACTTCTTATGTCAGAAAGGTGGTACTGTCTTACGTAGTATTTTGACTCTTCATATGTTGCCCGTTACGTCTCGAAAAGAATTGATACGTGCAGAGTATAATTATTTGGAGTAGACAGTCTAATAAGCCTACTGGTCCTTCCCGGAACACTACTTATCATTTCTTCGACTAGTTTCAGTAGAACATGCGCCAACCGCGGTGCATTGTTGAATCGATGTTTTATTTCTTATAAATATTCATACATATGTATTGATAAAAATTGATGTTAGTTTTTGTACTATAAAACTACCTTCACCACGCGTGATAATATTAACCTGTTGTCCTTCAAAATGATTGCATG
This sequence comes from Saxidomus gigantea, assembly GCA_032359765.1. Classification (NCBI taxonomy): domain Eukaryota; kingdom Metazoa; phylum Mollusca; class Bivalvia; order Venerida; family Veneridae; genus Saxidomus; species Saxidomus gigantea. Next base: position 2,042 of record JAUMHA010078752.1, read on the forward strand.
TGTTTGGCATTTCAGGGACCTATAACAAAAGGAAGTTGGTTTTCGTATCTACAAAGCCTTGGCATGAAGGGAGGGTTAAGCAAAGGGACACTTGCGTATCTCTCGTCGGCAGTGGGAGGTGCGTGTGATAGACTTACCAGCTTCTTTTCGGACATTGACTGTGAGGAGGAATAACTTGTTACCAAAACTTTTAAGTGACATTATCGTTTAAAGCGGCCATCATAACATTGTAAGAAAGCCATACATCTTTGATTTACGCTACATTGAAAAGAAATATTGCCAAAGTTATAAACAAAATATATGAATCTGTATCAGCGTTTTATTTCCAATAGATACATGTACAGTGAAAATCACATTAAATATTTCTTCGACTATCTTAGTCCAAAGTTGAGAATCCGCTCTTTCTGTTAGGTATGTTTTCAATTCTATTTTTCAATAGAAGAAATAATTCGGCACAACTCATTAGTTACATGTTTTCAAAGCATTTACTGGATTTTCAACTTCGTTATTGACCATAACTCAATATGGAAAATTGGAAGGTAATATAACTTTGATAAACTGTAAAGTGAAGTAGTGTTTTTGTAAACGTTTGACTATATCGTCTGTTATGGAAGTTTCGAAGTTTGTTATATACATTATTGTGAGTAAGTATTGACATAGCACTCATGACTATTCTGTATTTAACCGTAAATTAATTTTCAGTGTTCGACGTAAATAGCAATTTGAAATGATAATCTTTTTTAAAATCCACATTTACTACATCGATTTCATAAAGCATTCACGAATAGCTAACAAGTGAATAACATGTTTGTCTGTCAAGTTTGGAATCGTGAGTTCGAGTTTTATGTCTGCCCTGTCATTATTTTCTTTATTACCCTTCCGTGAAGTTTCGAGCCCTTTTATTGGTCATCGATCCGTAATAAGAAATGTATATTTTTAATTTGCCAGACAGGTAATATACACTTGAAATGTCACTCCCTTGTATCCTACGTCTGACATATTGGATGTGTGCACATTTCTTCAATGCCAAAAGAGAATTTCGACTCTATTGACACTTTTATTCACCTACACATCAATAAAAATATAAAACACGATTCACTTACTCCTCTGCAATCGTTATGATCGTTCCGTACTTCCGAACAAGTTTCTTTCATTTCTTTTATTTACGTTCGTTACGTGCTGAATTGGGCACCATGTAGGTTTTAAATGCGGTCAGCAGGTGATAAATTTGAGAAAAATACCCGAATCATTCTGTTTTAAGGCTAGGAATGGTAATAACATTCTTATTAAACAATTTATGGACATATTACCTACTGCGACACAATATAACCATCGCCTTGAGTCTCGAGTAATATCAATCTAGGCGGGTAATTTATACAGACACATCCAGCGGAGTCGAGATTTTTATGCTTATTTATTTTTCTTGATTGCAAAACAAGTTCTTACAACTTAGAATAATCACTCTCGAGACTCATTAACCGAGATGAAATCAATCTCGAAGAGAGAGAGAGAGAGAGAGAGAGAGAGAGAGAGAGAGACATCACTCTCCAGACTCATTAACCGAGATGAAAACAATCTGGAAGAGAGAGAGAGGGAGAGAGCCAGAGAGACAGAGAGAGAGGGAGAGAGCCAGAGAGAGAGAGAGAGAGAGAGAGAGAGAGACCGACCGACCGACCGACCGACCGACCGAGAGGGGGGGCAATGTGGAAATATCTGTGTCTTGCCTAAGGACATCACCGCCGTGAATTGTACTTTAATTGCTATTCATTTTTTGTATATACATGCATGTATTGTAATACAAGGAAGCGAAAGATATAAAAAAAAGTACAAAAAACGAACTAAGTGACATAAATTTATGTAAAACTAATATAAATAGCAAGAAAACCTGCAGTTTGAAGTATGGCGTTAAGACATACCAAAAACTATTTGTACCTGAATTCGAACCTACGGCGTCCAGCTTAAAAATACACTACTAAGTAATCTTACCATGCCACCATCGTTTCATTACATTCTATGTAGCTTCTGGTCACATGCCTACGGGCCCCGTACGGTCTTTTGGAGGATGCAATTGTAGATATACGTACGGATATCGCAGACAAGTCGTGCAGAGCTTGGAAGGAGCTCGAACGTACCTCGTACGATGCACGTGTGTTCGTACGGCGCTCGTACGGTGCCCATACAAAGTCCACACAGTGTCTGTACGACAAGAATAAACCAGTTCGGCGAAAGTTTTTCATTTTTAGCTAGAATCGTCAGGTGTGTCGTACGGAGCCCGTACGGCGAAGGCCTCGTTGGGACATCGCAATTTCCCAACCGGTGTCCATAGTATACGAACATCGTACGTTGACAGTAGTTCTCTCCTCGACTCCATTGTGTTCCAAATCCACACGGACATCGTGCGATGTCCGGACGAGCTCAGCCGGGGCCCTTGCGGTGCACGTACGGGGCCATTGCGGTGCACGTACGGGAGCTCGGTAAAACATTTTCACCGAGCCCCGAGTCCTCTACGAGTTCAAAAAAATCCGTACGATGCTCGCAAGAGTGAACGATGTTCGCACGGACTTGTGCGATTTTGGAAAATTTCGACCGAAAACCTACTCTAACGTAGCTCGTACCGTTAATGTGACCAGGGTATTACTCTATGTATTTTCCGATACAATCTTATTTACTGTTATTACTTAATGTATTTTCCGATAAAATGTTATCGCGTAAACTCACGAAAACGCCCGGAAATATTGGCGACGATTAACGAGTGCCATGCCAATATTTACCCACACTATAACTGAAACAGGGGGATATGAAAATGTAAAGGTAAATCAAACAAAATATTATTTTTGTAATGTAGTCAAGAATGAGATTTCTGTTTTATTCGACTATTACTATTATTATAATCTACGCTACGCCAATTTCTATTTCAAAACGCAATTCAATAACACCAAATTTCCTAAATTTATCAAATGTGATCAGGTTAAATATCCAATTGATAAGAATATGTGCTTAAAGCTGTCACACTATTTCAAATAGAAGGATGCTTTAGCTATGTAAATAATTCCTTAGTTTACACGTATTATTTTATGTATAACAATGTACTTTCTGTCACAGACCCTCCAAGAAGGAGTTCGCCTACAGTCTGACCGGCATGATACCGGTTATATGATTTTGTAAAACATGTTTAGTTAGTGCTCTAGCACCTTTTTTCTACCTTCAGTTTTTTATTACAATTATAGTCAAATTTAACTAGATTAGAAGCTCCTCCTTGGTTATATTTTATTTGTAAATTGATGCACTTACGTACATGTTTTAATGTTTAGTCTCTTACAATTCGTTGTTGAATGGCAATGTATATTGTTTTAATGTTCATTTATTTGTGATTTTATCTTTTGATACTAGACTCTCAAACAATTAATATTGAGATAAAAATATAATAATAAAAAAATACTGTACTATACATCTATCATGTACATGTACTTAATAATTTAAAAATTCTTAAGGAATGTTTTTGTTACCAAAACGGTTATTTCGGCGGTAAGACATCTTTCTTGTTAAAATAAGAGCTACTTGTTATTGTGTAACTTGTACTTTGATAACCCCTTTCATCTGGCACGTTACATTTATAAACAGCCCATCTCTATTGAAAATTGCTTATTTATAAGTTAAAAGAATACTATGTAAATATTCTTGTGTTTAAACTATTTTCTAACTCAAGTATATGTACGAGATGTCTCCTTGACCTGTATTTGCTGGTCGATCTCGATTTTTGTTTTCCTAGGAGAAAAATGGTAATGATTTTAGCTTCTAAGTTAACTACTGTTTTGGTATTTTATTACATGAAATTTTCATGAATGGATTTTTTTCTTTTAGCTTGGAATGTAAATATGGTATTGCAGTGAAAGGCTTTTTCATTTTATGCTAACTAATGAAATACTGTGTTCTATCAATGAAATATAGTGTGATAATATAGATATAATGCCAGTCAAAGTGTGGGTGATATAGGACTTTGCAGTGATGCATATACACATTTTAGTTCTTGTTTTAGAAGTTAGCATAAAATAAAATATTATTTGTTTTTATGTGGATATGGAATATATCTGAACTCAAATTTATACAATTTTTGTTTCGATATATTCCATATCCACTCAACAAAAACACATTTCCTGTAAGTATCGCATTGCGTTGTATGAACTTGTAAAGAAATATTATATTGCTTTCTTTTGTATGGTATGTTATGAAATAAAAGTTTAACTTGAAGTAATTTTAAGAGTTACATAAAGCTCATAGATATTATTGTGAATTCGGAAAATATGTAAGTGAATAGGTAATGAAGTTAGGACCCTAAATAAGCTATATTTTCAGAGTTATTACAGCTTGCATCGAAAGAAGTATTGTCCATTTTTACCGTTACATGTACAGTTTGTAATTATTCACAGTAACAATACCAGTGGAAGTTTGCCATGAAATTAACACTGTTCCTGAAATTAACTAGTTTAGAGATTTTATATTTGTTAGGGTAAATTTTCTAGATATTTATCCTAACTCTATAACAGAGCTATTTTCGGGTCAAATTATCTATCTATTTCATAATACTGTTGCATACCTCATCTAAAATTATGATAAATGGGCCTTGGTGGGCCTGTATTTCTTACATAATCCGGTGTAGTATTTGTTTTGGAATACCTACGTATCGAAATTGTTTTTTTTTATGAATCAATATTTTAGTACAGGACAAAATAAGTGATATATGTAGTTCTTTTGTGCAATGTCAAATAATGACCAGCGCATTCTTCTGAAAAAATGTCTTTAGTTTCCGAACAGAAATAAGGGGACATCAATCATACACTCAAGTCATGTTTTGCTCAAGTCAACGTCGGTGGAAGATTACATGGCTGAGAATCATTCCTGTTTAAAACAAAAAGTTTGTCTAATAGGGGAGATGCTTTTCATTTTACTGCATGTTTTTGTACAATTGTGTACTTGCTAACTAAGACTGCCACCTTTTATTGTTTGAGCCAAATGATGTATTTAATAATGTCTGAAGAGACCGCGATACATGTTCGAGATATCGCGTACGACGTTTCGGATTTAGAAGAGTATGATTTATATATAGAGGCCGGTCAACTTTACAATTGCATTCCGAACAAATGAAGTTCGAGCAAACAAAGCTTAACGTGTATAAAGGATAAAAATGCGCACTTTCATTTTTTTGGATTAGCATGAATTGATTAATTTCGATGGAGGACCACACAAGAAATATAATTTGAAATTATTTTGACATGGAGTTTTGTTACAGTTTTATAAAGTTCTTCCAACATAAGTCAACTTGAAACACCAATTAGGAAATTTTTTATATAGTTTAAGGGGGGAGGCGAAGAACATATCATTAGAAAAATATCATACTTTTATATAAAAAAAAAAAGTTTTATAATTTATAAATATCAATAAAATGCAAAATCAAATAGGCTTACAAAAGTACATTTACATTAATTACACATGGATACAGTTACTAACAGGCTTGAAGTAAACGGCATCTGTCCAATTTGAAACCAAAGCCTCGTAAGAGCTACTGCCAGAAATAAATATCAATGTTTACATTTTTCTGGATAAAATATGTTTGATATCCTGTAATTCTTATGCAATGTCAGAAGAATGTAAGATTTTTCGATAGTTTTACTTATTTATATCAAAAAAGTACTCGGACAACACTGTAATTGAATAGGATAATGATTGATAATGCTTGTTTTCTTTTACAAATGAATACGTATCTTTCAGGGTTACCAATGTACTTTCTATTTTCTGTTGTTCTGCTAAATTAGTGAGTAACTATTTTTATGCAACCAAACGCGTATCCGGGCTGGAACTTTGTCATGCGTTGAAGGATTTAAAATAACTTGGCACAAAATTAATGTTAAGCACATCAAGACGACGTGTCGCGTGCTAGACCCACGACCCTACCTCAAAGATCAAGGTCACACATACAGTTTAAAGGTAATGCAATCCTATATATATATGGACACATTCGTGACCGGACTGTAACTTTGTCATGCATTGAAGGATTTTAAAAATAATTTGGCACATGTGTTCAGAGCATCTAGACAACGTGTCCTGTGCAAGACTCACGGCCCTACCTAAAACGTTTAGGTCACACTTAGAGTGTATTGGTAATGGAACGCTGACAAGGTTTCACTTAGATGTCAGAAAATTTAGAAGCCTGTATATATACACATGTTTATGTACGGATTGCAACTCTGTTATACATTGAAAGATGATAAAATGAATTTGAACAAATGTTAAAGGGACATACACTATTACTGATGTCAAACTAAATTACCTCCAAAGCATAAATAATCGAATCTTTAGACGTAATATATCTTAACCTAAAAGTTTCAGCTAGTATATATTCCCAGTCATTATTGATAAAATCAGCGGTTAAAATATACTACAGAACCGTAAACCATTCAATAATCTATGAAGAGTTGTTGTTGTACAATTAATGGGTGGATGCGATTTATTACAGAAAGCTTCTAAATTGATTAATTGTGGTAAAATGAGGCATTTTCCGCCATCAGTTCTTCTTTGAAATTGTATTTATTTATCATTTTACCGTCATTGAACACATAATCTATGTTCCGAGAATATAATCGGCTAGATGTAGGGAGTGCCTCTTTAAGCACATATGCAGAAGTACCGGTTCCACACCTTGACGGCCACGGACACAGTGTGTGAGACACCTCTTTTGGGGTATTCGTAACTCATGAGGGACAGCTCTTTTTCGTTCTGATATTATAAATTTTTGTGTTAAATGTATACAAGTGTAGTTATCATTTCTGAAAGTAAACAGGGAAACTATCTGTGTAAAGGTGTTTTTGTGACTTTATTGCTTTATTTTCGTGGAAATGGTGGCCGTTACAAAAACGTTGTATCCCTTAAGGGAATGACACTAATATAAATGAATGTGCAACCTTTAAGGGAAACCAATAACTCAGGGTAAGAAGAAAGAGTGACATGTTTATTGCGTTCCAGTTAGGCTAACAAGCCCATGTGGTGATACAATATATAACATTAACAACGAAAAAGTGCTATACATACAAAAACGACGCTTGTGTATATTAATATACAAGTATTCAAAGAACTTAGGCTCCTATATGAGAACATTGGATCTTGCTCAAGATCACAAGTTTCTTTGACAACCTAGGTTCTCAAAAGTATTGTTTGATTAGCGTTAACATATACTTTCATTTGAGATAATAAGGTTTGGTTTATTTCAATTAAGTAACTCTAGCACCTGGACGCATATGTTTTATTAGCTCACCAGGCACAAAGTGCCAGAGTGTGCTATTAGGATCACGTTTCGTCTGTCGTACGTCGTACGTCTGTTAACAATTTCTTCAAACGACATCTCCTCTGTAATCACTAGGCCAATGTTGATGAAACTTGGCAAGGATGTTCCTTGCATAAAGCTCTACCAAAATCCTTCAAATTATTATATTTCATGCAGAACTCTGGTTGCTATTGCAGCAAATAAGAAAAACTTTAATAATCTTCTTCTCAAGAACAGGAAAGCCTAGAGCTTAGATATTTGGCATGTGGCATTGTGTAATGGACCTCTTCCAAGATTGTTCAAATTATGACCCCCGGGTCAAAATTGACCCCGCCCAGATGTATTTTTAGTGCTTCTATTTTGAATATTCTCCAAAAACATAAGTATAATCAATATGAATTATTAAAAGATCTTACGAGAAAGGAACAATAATAATTATACAATACCATACACTAGTGTATGCACTGTACCGAATAGCATTGGTTTGGTCGCTATCCTCGGTGTAATTTTGTATCATTGCTTTAAAGAGAGTTACGCCGGTGTCGAGGATTCCAATACATCATCACAGTACGGTAAGTAATTTAGCAGCATGGGGTCTTGAATTATGCAGACTGACAGAGGTGGAAGCTGCACAAATATTCATATATCCCCCCGACTTCATAGAAAAGGACAAGTAAACAATATTTGTAGGGCAGATAATCTGTATGTATAAAGTCAAAACCTGGTTTTCTCACCACACGACTGATATAATTTTTTTGACTTAAAGCAAGGACATCTGTTAAAGCATGAACGAAAAGATACACTTCTTGAATTGAAATAGTACTGTCATTTATTTTAAGAATAACTCTTCAACAAAGAAGAGAGAGCGAATGTTTGCGGTATATAAACATTGTTGTGTCACGCTTCGATGTTCACTTATAGACTTTTTCACAGTAGACTACTTGATCATTGTGTGAAGATAAATGTGCTGTTTATACTTCTCTTTTGATTCAGAGCATTTATTTATAAAAGGGTCATGTGAACTGAAGCAATTGTATATTCTTTAAGATGAATTTCATACTGTCTCAGAAACTTCAAACATCAAGTTCAGCATCGATCACTGAAGACACCGAAGCAGACATATTCCAGGAGGACTCAACTTCCGGTTACAACGAAAACCTATTTGCAGATTCTGGAGCGAAAGAAACAGACCCATATGTTGAAGACGAGATAGGAGAAATCTGAAATTTGTCTTCAAGTACAAATGACGACTTTAAAAACATTGCGGTAAGTAATCACGGCTTAAAGCCACACGTAAAATGTAAGTTTAGGGGAAAAGAAATGGAACAAAGTGTAACTATATCTCAATATTTTAATAGTTATAGTACGCGATGAACTTTATTATACAACATGAAAATGCAATATATGAGAAAGAATAAATGATGATACAAATATAAATGGAGAGTTGTGACTTTGGCATGATACTAGATATTTTATAAATTTCTTTTTGATATTTTGAATAGCAAGCGGGGGATGGATCGATAATTATTATTTTCATAGGCGTCATTTCGTAACTATCACGATATTTATCTGACTAACTAGTTACATAACACGTTAACCACTTAATAGATATCTAAAATATCAGTATGTAAGTATCTGTTGGCAGTAGTGGGCAGTAACATACACTTTTTTTGTTAGCATAAAAATTAACGCGTTAATCAGATATTTATCTTGATAATTATGTGACATACTAGTTATATAACGTGATAATTAAGTGGTTATATTGTGGCAAAAATATGCCACCATACAAACACACTAAAAAGAACGGACGAGAAAAAGTAAATCATGACAACATAGACGTAAGACATGCAGGTGACACTGATTCTTCCATGAAAAAGATACGTGTAAGCACACTGACTATTTTGTGTTGATCCCACAAAATATAAGTAACAATTCATTAAATTGTGACAATAACAATGTTCAAGTATATGCACATGTAACAGAGAACATTTATGATCATTTGATTAATAGTCCTGCAGTTTCAATATCTGATTCATCCACCTATCACCATCTTAATTTTCGAGGGGACGCTTGTAACGTTGAAACAATGCAATTGTTGGTCAATGGAAATTCGTCTGGTTGCAATTTGATAGCACCTATTTCAAAATGGTTAAAATATGTAGTTTAGTTTGCAGTTTTATAACAATACTTAAAAAGTCATTTTGCTTATCGGCAAATACATGTAGAATTGTCTTTGGTCATCTAACATATAACACAGTGAATACGGCCAAGACATATGATACAGTCTTACCCATGTGCAAAGTAGACAGGTGATAATTGTAGAACAATGGCGGACGCTACAAAGTAAAGCTTACCTATGTGCAAAATAGACAGGTGATCATTTAAGAACAATGGCAGACGCTACAAAGGGAGGGCAGCTTTTGTCTGTTTAGCAACAGTCTTACCAACAGTTACAATAAATAACATCATGCAGATTATAGTGTCATATACACAAAGAGTATCTACAACTCGTATGACGCTTAACAATTAAACTATGATATCTAAAGTCAGTAATTAAAGATACTTTTATGTTTTACAAACAGTTTATAGTGAGCGTACATTTGATATCTATCAACTAAAACATGAGTAACAGTCTAGTATTGTCACGTTTTCGAAATGTAGATAGAACAGAAAATGTGTGTAATATAGCACTCATAATATAATGTTTATAGTGTATATTGTATGTAAACCTTATCAATTTTGTAATTATTCATCTTTATCCTTCAACAGAGCTTGCAGTTTCGCATCTAAATCTGCAGTAGAAAGTTGTCTTAGAAATCCTTCGTCGCAGAAACAATAATTATACAATGCTCTCCACGTACACTCAGTTGCACACTGACCCTGCGGGACGTTATTACAGAGCGAAGCTATTAATCCACAGGGCCAGGACGTTGCCGCAACACTCTTTCCCGTAACAAGAAGAATAACACAGAGGACATACAATCTTTGTATCTGCTTAAGTGCCATATTTGAATCCTGAAAATAAAATAGTCGAGGTAGGTTGCTAAGTACTGCTTCGAAAAATATTATTATTGCATCCTAATTGTTTTCGGTTTTAATCATATATATTTCTGAAGCAATTAAGAAGTAGCTATTGTAGCAGGAATCTTCTAAATGTAAAGAGAAAGCACTAAAAACATGTCATAGCAACGATGTTGTTTTCCATATTTAATCCTATACGTTACGAACTATCTTCAAGTACTTTTAAGAAACGACTTACTACATGTAATAGTTTATGAACTTGATAAAGTATATGTAAACTAACTGAAAACTTGTGTTACATGAGCAATGTTTGTAAAACAGTACCCTGTTGTCGATCAAAAGTCTAGATATATATTTTTGTATGCAGATCTGATGTCAAACTCAGGCCTAGATAATTATGCACTTTTTTCTAATACAGAGCTGAAAACAATATCAGATCTAGATTGCATTTTTTCGAGTAGAGGGCTGACAGCAATCTAAATTTATACATGTATAGATATGTTATTTCTAAAATGAAACTTGTTGATGAATTCAGATAAATATGGTAGTTTTTATGCAATTTTTATGCCGACCGAAGACGTATTTTTATATCGATTACAGATTTAAAAATGTTATGTAGCACTGTATTTATCTCAGATCACGTTCTTCACATTTTTAATGTGACATACATGTATGTGTTTGTCAAAGAAGGGGTAAGCAACAAAATCACAAACTTCAGCAGGAAATGTGAAATATGTGACTGTGCTGTGTGAAAAATGAGATCATATTCGTCAAATCAGCGACAAGTAGGATCACATTATTCACAGTGTGAAAAATGTGATCTGGGAAAAATCTGGTTCTACATTGTGCACGTAGCCTCGATGAGATGAACATTTGAACCAAGTTTCAAGAAAATCTCTAAAATAGTTTAGGACATGTGAGGCGGACACAAAATGATTAGCCAAATCTTAGGCTCGATCATTTGGCCTTCAACCATGGCAATGACATTTAGCCGTTGTGCCTGGAACACGGGCTGTATGCGCTTTACATAATCAATTCATAATTTTTCTGAGTATATATTGAGACCCGTACTCAGTGATAGGGATTAAGGTCTACTTGGATTTTGGTCCCCATATGCTCCAGTGAAAAATGTTTCATATATATCTTTACATTTATGAAGTATACAATCCTATTTTTCACAATGTGAAAAACGTGATGTGTGAAAAATATTACCCTACATAGCACTGCAGTCTTAATATTTTTTAAACAAAGGTGATGTTAGATCTAGATGCTCGTTATTATCAATTATCGCCTTCCTTTGGCTTCGCTCCCAAATCAGCGGAAAAATGCAAATAAAAGATACAATACATGTATGTGAATAATTGTTGATGCATAAAAGTGTCGACAAATATTTGAAACTTGTTTTTATATACACCCGGCAAAGAGATGCAAACGCAGATGTCCTAATTAGCCATTAGATTGCTATTAATATATTAACATTCTAAAAGTACTTTCCAATACCAATCCACCAATACCATTTCTTGCATAATCTGTTCTTATGCAGGTCTTATTGCAAACTTCGTTTAAATCTGTTTAACTGGACTTCAAACAGTTGCAAAATTGCACGAGTTTGTGATGATATTTAAGTTTGAAAACATCCCATGCATGTATATTTGTAGCTTACCAATTAAATATTTTATTATAAATATACAGTCCATGAAATTGAATGATTAGAAATGAACATAGACCGCCGGTATAACCGCTTATCCGATGCCGACGGTTTAGGTTCATTGGACATCTACAGACAGTAAAATGATTGAATGCTGTCATAACTTTGGATGCTGCAACCATTATTAAGCATAAAGTTTTGAACTGTGTGCATAAGTCATGAAAATGTATTTTTAAAAATATATTTAAATATATAAATAGTGAAATTGAAATACACATTAAATAAATTAATGTTTTTGCAGGAAGAATAAACAGAATTTCTGGAATAGTGTATTATTAGCTGTTGTACTGCCATTTTTGCAACGTTGGTAGGTCTACTCGTATGCACTGAATCAGCATATGACATTAAATGTAACGAATGTTTGGAAATGAATTTGGCATCGAATGATGTAAATGTAAGAAATTCTTTCATTTAAGATATAAAATATAAGTACGGGACCAGTAGTTTGCCCAATACAATTTAACATTTATATAATAGTGTTTTCTGTTTATAATAAGATACAAAATATCAGAAAATACTTATTATTCCCTGAGGAATATTTGAAAGAATTTATTGTAAAATGTAAGTGTTTGCATTTCTTTCTTTGCCGGGTAAAACTCAATATTAAACGATCAATTAAGATGTTCACCAGAAAAAAAATGTTCACCAGATCTAATGTGCAGGCTATTATAAAATGCTTAAAACGCCCAAATGTTACTAAATTTTCTTTAGATAAAAATATTCACCTTCAATCAGTATTTCAAATACTTTGACTTTAAATCAATTCTGATCTCAACTTTAGCTATAACTTGTCGTTAACCTCAGATCTCGAACTGATATTGATGTTTTACTCTGGTCTAGATGTGCAATTTCTTTCCTGCAATTCTCATGTTCAACTCAAATATGCATTTTTTTCTATCGCAGATATCGGACAGAACTCTCAGCATATTATCTATCTACGAACCAGCTACACGTGTATATAAAACCGTTTTACACAACCAATACAAATTCGAAATTAAGTTTACTTTACTGCAATAGATTAAATATGTCTTTATGCAATAATTTGCAATAAAATATTTACTTACTGAAATATCAAAGTCTTCACACTGCAGAAAATAGTTTATCCTGTTTAACTTCAAACTAGGCTATACAATAATTCAAAGAGCGCGAACTGAAACGGGTAATTTATACCCTAGCGAGGTTTGGTTTCGTGCCGGTTAAATGCATTATTAACACGCTCCAGCGAAGTTTTGGAATACCAAACTTTTCATAATTGAAATCGAAGAGTTTTTTATTCATAACTATGAGTTATATACCTATTCAAAGGTCTTTATCAAAGGAATAAATGTTTTAAATTTCAAGAGATATGTCTATGTTTGAAACTTGTAGACATATTAAAAACCATGAAATTGACCATTTTCCCGTTGGAAAATCAGAAAATCCAATCGTATCGATCTTATCCAATTAGAAAATTCCAATTGGAATTGCATAATTTAGTTAGAATTCTAATTTGACTGAATCCAATTGAATTGATACAGTCCAATTGGAGTTCCAATTGGTACGTTTAACTACAAATCCAATTTGAATTCCAACTGGTTACTTATTAGCTAGTGCCAATTGGAAATCCAATTGGAATAAAGCTTAAAATCCTAATGATTGGAATATATCTGCCGATCTATGTAGAAATCATCCTTCATTTCTGTTTGTATGATATTATGTAGAGTAAGAAAAGGATTCAATGCTGTCGACAGAAGTGAACTATATATATAAATGAAGATAGTTTGTTCCTAATATTGTATCATTTCAATATCAGATTAGATTTACTCTAAAACTATCATCTGTTAAAAGTTCGTTTAATGAAAGCAGTCTTCAAATTCGGCTGTTTAATATATTTTTAGAGTATGGTCGCTAACTGCGACCCATGGGAAACAATGAAATTCTTTTTTAACATGTAATACAAGATACAGTGGCGATCACGGCTTTGTTCATCGTGGTTTCGTTATGGTTCTTTCAGCGTTGAAACGCATGGTAAACGCAGTTAATTTCTCGCGTTTTAACCCGATGTTTGTAATTGTGCTTATTGGGTCCACCATCCTCTAAAGAGGCTATCATCGGTACGACCCGATCAAGTTTTAACCCGAAAAAACGGGTTAACGATTTAACCGTGAATACGTAATTGAAATTAACATTAACAACATTACTTCATAAGTAAGTTACACAGTTAACTCCTTCTTTTTCTACAAAATATCACAAATAGATAATATATGTATGTTTAAGTATTTCAGAATTTGCTGAAATATCACTTGATAATTGTTCCTTTCTTTTTTATTTTGAAATATGTTTATATTCTGTCTTTTCTAATTAAAACAAAATTTTACAGAAAATTAGCAACTTGCTGTCTTACAATACGGTCCATTGTCTGAAGAAATATTTGAGGAATTGGATCTTTATTTTAAAAGTACACATTGTATTACATTCAAGAACTAGAACCCATTTCTGTAAAAGAAAAACAATTTCTTAAAGGATATTCTCTGTCACAAACGCGGAGAAATCATGATAACCGTCACAGGGATCAAACGTTCGCGGGCTCGATAATGTCTTAAGGTTCATGTGAAGTGTTTGAAATGGTTCCCAACGTGAATTTTGTCCATCAAATTTTTGTACCTTACTAGCAAAATAGCCATATATTTCATGCATCGAAATATTGGGAAAAATCAGTAGAAGTTTTCTGTAGTGAATGCTTTTGTGCTTCATACATCACATACTTTGAATACCTAAGATCATTTATGTAGAAAACAACAAACTACTTTACTTCAAATAAAATTACTCAAAATTTATCATTATCTAGTTCGATAAAAAATGCCAGCAATTCATTTGTTTTGGTTTTTGACAGTTCTACTTTCACTTTCATTTTGAGTTTTTCGGTATATTATAAAACCTTCATTGTTTCAATTTCACTACTCGAACTGCCTAGATAAGCATATTGTACACATAACAATTATAATGTTTGAGAACATTTGTTGTTAATAAAGGACTTTGATGCTATATATACATATCAGGTCTTACAAATGTAATTACATGTACAAAGTAAGTGATGTGCTGGAAGTAAGAAAAACATTTATAAACCAAATATACACTGTAGAAAACTTCAACTGCCTGTTCTGAACAATGTGGTAGATGAAATAAGAGGCAAGTTGGTTATAAAGTATACAAAATTTAAAGGAGGACTTTACATGAACCTTAATTAAGCGAGATGTAAAGGTACGATAATTTTATAATTAGGCAGTAATTTTATCTTTTTATCGACATTTTACTACCTGCTGTCGGTAAAGGTACGTTTTTAATGTCTTCTTGTGAAATCCGGGGAAAATGCGGATTATCTAGAAATGAGGGTTTTTGTATCAACAAATTTATTTTCACAGATCAGTAATTTACGGTGAAATTATTATTCAATGACATTGCAGTTAATACAGATAATATTTAGACTGTTTATAACATAACATAAAACATTTTCATTGGCATTGAATGATAATAATTATATTTATAGCCACATACAAAAAAAGCGTAATTAAAACATGAATCATTTTCACAGAAGAACATATAATGTCCTTAACAGGAGAGTATAGTCTACAGTGAAAAGAAATTACTGAATATGAGCACACATGTATTGAGCAGGTGTTTGAAAGCAAGGTAGATGTATTTGTATTTATTATTTACTATTTAATCGCGCCTTTTATTGATATGCTAGAACGGCTTGATAAAAGGTCTGTGAATTTATATAAAGTTGGCCACCTACAAAACTATGGTTTAAAAAATTGCGATCTTGGGTTTCTGTATTTTGGACATACTAATATCATTGAAATATATTCGTACATTTTTTGACTTTCAAAATTGATGTCCGAACATTAATTAGGCTATTCAACACCATTCAACCATGAATTAAAGATCAGACCTAGATATCGTTTTTGTTTAGAAAGAACTATCATGGTTCAGATCTAATGTGGATTTCAGATAAAGCCATCGTGTCATTATGCTCCTTGCGGGCCGACTATCAGGTCCCAGCCCGACCCAGCCGTGTTTTATCCTCTAAGTACTGTATGATGATTGAGTTTCTGAAATGTAGCCAAAACAATCCAATATTCTAAGTGCTTTATGCACGTTTCGAAAGTAGGCACTATCTATAATTATTCGTCATCATCCTTTATTACAGCTGGCAGACTTGCAGTTAAATCTTTAGACAGTTGTCTTAGTAATGCATCTACTGCACTGCAGTGACAAAATAAAACTCCCTTTTTGGTTTTCAACAAGAAGCACCGCTTTGGCCATTTACAGCTAACGTTTCCTTTCCGGCTGGTACAAACTCGATATTTGTTGCATTTCCGACGTTCCGCCAAGACACGTGTTATAAGGAACAGTATGATACAAAGGACTGCGAATTTGTGCACTGGCTGTACATCCATATTTGAATCCCTGAAACAAAAAAGAAAATCAAAAATGCATATAAGATATTAATTATGATAAGTAGAGTCTGGGAAAATGTATAATTA
>JAUMHA010078863.1:0-33687 GCA_032359765.1 Saxidomus gigantea
AAAATCCTTCAATGCATGACAGAGTTACAGTCCGGACACGAATTTGTAAGTGGGGACGCACAGACGGACGGACGGACAGACGGACGGTTCGATTTTAATATGCCACCCTTCGGGAGCATAAAAATGGCTGGCGCTTTAAGTAGGTGTGACACTATAATAAACGAACACTTAACCTTTTATTTGGTATAAGAATTAGGCCTTGAAAATGTCAAAAGCGCTTTCTTTAGTGTGCACTTTTTTTACATTAAGCAACGTTTTTCTTTAATTTGTTCTGGTTATGTCCTACAAACATGGCGTTATCATGATAAATATACAGACAAATCTGAATAATTATCGGGTGAAAATATGACTTTCTAAGTGTTTGACAATCATCAGAAAACTGAGCAATAGCAATAGTCCAAAATAATCACTTAAAAGAAAGTATTGATGCAAAGCATCAAAGACGCGGAAAAATGGCTTTCAGTGAGCAAAACAATCATTTCATTAATGCGTTAAAGTATTCGGTATACACTGTAAAGTTACAGTAACAACACATTTCTTCTTTAAGTTCCACCAATTAATGAGCCTGCCCAAAGTATCGTGATGTATAATGATTAAAAAGCTCAAAACGTTTAACCAAAAAGGGAATAGGGGATAAAAATCAATGCAACATCCGAATTTTGTAAATGGGGCACCAATTCCACTCAATTGTCTTGCTATTCTTAATATAAAAGCAAAGAAAGTTGAATTTTTACCATCTAGATTTTCAAATAACCAGATCTGTAATCAGCCATTACCTTGTTGTTTATACCTAAACATAATTTTACATTGTCATTTTCTTTATTAAGTTGATATGAATGAAGTTTGTTATGAATATCTGCAGAAAAATATTAAAAAGATGGTTTTAAAGCTAAACAGATAAGAAGAAACAGAAATAAAAACAAATTTGATTTTAATGGTATTTGAACTCCACTTGTAAAATTATCCACTCAACCACGGATACTTACTAGAATGTCAGAAACAACTCTTGTTCCAAAATAGCTTTAGCTTATGACAAGAATAAAACATTTCATTAAAATAAGCGTTCCATAATGCCTCGCAGATAAACGAATGCCGAGTGTCTGGTGATTGCATAAAAATACAGAGAAGAGCAGAATCTTATCACTATAATATTATACATCACCGCCGAGACAGAATGCTCACGATCAAGACTTTGTTAAAAGTAGTGATGTTTCTAACATACACATTTTTATAGGGGGGTGGGGGGGTATGCACATTAATATTTTAAGGACTAATCGAATGTGTACCGAAGAACGTCTGTAAGAGAAGTAAGATAAGATTTTATCTTGGGCATTCACTTGAAGGTGATATACATTTTGCTAGATTTTCAGTTGCCAAAATATTTTCTTAGCGCTACAACTGTAGAACGCAGCTTCGTCACAATTAGTGTACTGACTTTACTTTATTTCATATTGTAAAACACATTTTTCTCAAACCCGGGTCTACATGCAAGCAAAATGTGACCTTAACACCAGACGATCAAAGCATTTGAATATCCCGCCCGTTTGAAATGTATAATTACAACACTTTCTTTGTTCTAGTTGTTATTCTTTCAATTAATGGAAGAACTCTATCTTTTCGATTCAATTGTGTTTATCTTTTTGTGGCTCAAACATATGAATTAAATCTTATATAACTGTTAACAATGTAGGAACAAAGTTGACCCTCCTACTAGCGATGTTCTTGTATGCTCTTAACTTAGCACGTACGGTCCATGTACCAACCTAGCATGTACCTTTCTTCGCTTTACCATAAACAATGTTTGAGAAATGCGCGTGGAAATTCATACCACACAATCCATAGCTGTTATCGAATTCAAGGTCTAAACATTTACATGAAACAAAAGTAAATATAAGCTATTAAAACGGGATTAAAGTGCAGCAAAGCTGTTTTAGATATTCATTCAGCATGACCACAGGATACACATAACGTCAGAATGCTTTGTAGGATCCTAAAGTAATATTTAAACAACTTTAATATTTACGGAGATTTCGACAATTGCATTCAAATTCCTCTCTAAAGATATCGGCATTATTATGTGGGTAAAATGGATTCAATAGGAAACAGATGTAGAAAGAAATTGTGTACCTTTCGTTTTAATTTTGAGTATGTGTGTGTCCTTCGATGTGCCGTTGGCATTTAAAGCGTAGAGTTTTATCTGATAACGCGTCGAGGGATTCAGATTATGAAAGAGGTGTTGCATTTTGGTCCCTGTGTCTTTGATAGGATCTTTCATAACCCATTCATCATTTCCTTCTTCTGTGATACAAGGAATAAACGTCTGTGTAAGCCCTCCATCACTCACAGAGTACCATGTGACCAGAATCGTTATGTCTGATGTTTCTTCCTCATGACACTTGAAATTCTTCGGAATATCAGGTTTACCTAATACATGTAACAGTTCAAGCAGTGGATGTGACTACTGTGCATAACTTCATATGTAAAAATGTTCCCTACTGTTTCTGGTAAAACGCTAGGTTTGGTTTTATGGTTTTATAATTTGGTAGCGTACATGTATCACTTAAAAACACAGATTTACTGGAACATTTAATTTGACGATTCGTTTTAAAACTTGTGAATTTCAGACAGTTCAAAGAACTTTATTTTTCATCAAAATCTGAGGGCGAGCAGCTTTAATGTTCAGAAAGATGTTCCACATGAAACCTTTATCTATAACCGTAAAAATGTGTTACGATTCATTAGAATATCGATTGATATTGCAAAGTGTTCATATGAAAGAAGTACAGTAAACTCCGTATATATCGACTCCGGATACAACGATCAGTTATTTTGTGGCCCGATTTTTCCCTTCTTTGTTTAATGTAAAAATATACGGTTATATTGTACTCCGGTTATAAGGAAAATTCGGATATAAGGAACAATATTTTCTGTCCCAACAATGCAAAATTTACAGTAAAGTAATCGTATATATCACACTGCAAATATGTAATAAAAATGTCACAAGCTTTTATTTGACAACGAAGAAAGAAGTAGCTGTTAAATACTTGTTATGTGCAATACAGTACCACAAACATAATGATTTTTAGGCATTTTAAAATATATACACTTTCAAATATGAGGCATTTTCTTAGGCTTATATTTCTCGCTGGAACCAAAACAACATCCTTATTATCGTTGTTATCGTTTAATCAACATCTCTTTGTCATTCTGATGCGCAATAATAAACCACCCAGACATCCGGCTTCACTGCGTATCAGTATTTAAAATCATTGTTTATTATAAGATGAACACCTCAAGCACGGATATTATTTTATAAGTACATGTGTAACATGTAGCAGTGCTAATATGTTATATAATTATTATTATTATAATAATGATAATAATAATAATAATAATAATAGTAATAATGATTATTGAATTAACTTATAATTTAATATCATTATTATATAAAATATTGTAATCTTTCTAAGTTACTGACATTTGCTTATTTCTAATTTGTGTGCATAAATCCTGTTACTATATGAGATATCGCCTTCAAACTTGGTTCCTACTGATTTAATAAGATGTTATATCAAACGTTGATGGAAGTTAGATTGTTGATACGAATTTTAATATCAAGGAAATAGCAATATTCGCGATTTTCTGGGACAACCTTAGTAGCTAATAACCTTTTCACTTAAGAAATTTTCCCTCATGATCTGATCAACATTTGACCCAAGTTTGATAAGTATTCTTCAAACGATTAAAGAGATATAGTTCAGTGACACGGTACCTTAAAACTGTAACTTTACCTTGAGCCAAGCTCACCTAAAAACGGATTCTTAAAAATAACTTTCATATTATATGCGATCAACATTAAAACACAGTTTCATAAAATAATTTAAAACACTTTGAAAATATAAAAACATGACCTTTGACCCTACGTGTGACCTTGATTATGAGCAGGTATTGTTGAAACATACGGTGTTAAGTTATTTCAAAACGAATCAATATTATAGTCCGGACAGAAAATATTGCTACATTTTGTACATAAACTACAGGCTTTAACCTACAAGTAGAACATGAGCAACACGTGTAGGATATGTTACAAATGAATGTAATTTATAATCATTTCATGCATATAATATACAGCCGGGTACGAAATACTAGTATACTACCCTGTGACGCTTGACAAATCACTGAGTTATTGGTAACAACTCTATGAAGTTATTTGATAATTGGCCAGTTCATATTGAAGTTAAAGCCCGGACATAAAGGACAGATGTGCGGAACCGCGAAAGCCTACTGATCCCCGAGCAGTTGGTGGCTAATAATTAAATAACGTGTCAAGATTTCATGAACGGTCTCTGAATGTAAATGATAAACTTTCTTCGAGGATTGATATATTTAGTGCAATACCTTTGTAACAGCAATATTTGTGTTTGACTTTTTAAAGCGTTTTACACATTATTGCAGTCAAATACAGATGGCTAGAACAACGTTCCAAAGACATGATTCAAAGAGACAGGTCGGTAGCGGATCCTCGGTAAAAGAAAGGTTAAAATCACCGCACTTCATCACTCAACAACGGAGCCAGATAATTTTTATGTTTAATCTATATTGTATTATCTTATTGACAAAACTACTCTCTTCATAGAAATGGTAAAACATTAATTTCCGGTAGGGGGGCTCCACTTTAACACTTTTAGAAAAACATATGTATCTGATATTTATTGCAATGCTGATAAATATCTACCAAGGGTTTTAGAAATCAAGCGCAGACAATAGTTAAAACTTTCAAACCCATGTGACGTTGACCTTTTACTTCATGACTCCATAATGTAATATGCACTACTACACTTCATACCGATGTTTCCAACCAAGTTTGACGAAAATCCTACATTAGGTTTGGAGATAAAGAGCAGGCAAGATATTCAAGTTTCAGGCCCTTATGTCATTGAAATTTATCCACATAACCATACATTCTAACGTATTAAATAAAACATACTTATGCTTTCTAAGTTTTATAAAAATCAAAGAAAAGATTATGGAGGTTACTCTTGTTTCCTTTAACTGTGTCAAATAAATACTTTGAAAAATATCTGTAAAATATAATGGGTGTCTTGCAGTGAATCTTAAAATATGATCAACTTCTTCTCAAGGTAATGCTCCCAGATAAGATTGTTGAATTTTGAACCAGGGATTGCGGAGATGAAGAGGGAGCAATATTATCAAGTTTCAGGCACCTGTGACCCTGACCTTTAACCATATGTCCCAAAAATATGATATGCATACTTGACCTGGAACTTTAAGCGCGTGACCTCTAATTTTTAACTGATGATTTCTAACAAATACGGTATATCAGTAAATTTCATACCTCTGTGATCACTGTGACATTGACTTTTGGTCGTATGATCCCAAATTAAAATATGCACAATTACACGTCATGCTAACGCTTTAAGTCAAATCCAATAAGGGGTTTTGGATATAAAGAGCGGAAAAGAGCTCAAAATTAAGGCACCTTTGACATTGATCTTAAACTAAATCCCCCTAAATTGTACTATGCACAGCTACAATACATGCATATGCTACTTATCAATATTCGTAAAATTCCAACAAGAAGTTTTAGACAAACAAGCGGACAAAGTTTTTCAAGTTCCAGACTTATGTATCCTTGCCCTGTTACCAACAATGGATTTTGGAGATGAAATTAAGACACAATTTCAACTTTTCGGCCACTGTGATCATGATCTTTGACTACATGAACTCAAATTTCAATATGCACATGATGTTTCTCAACAAGATTGATACAATTTCAAGGGATTTTGGAGATTGGAGAGTGGACAATGTTAATAAGACAATAGCGTAGACATAATGTACCGACAGCTTTTGAATATGGTAACGTATTGATATTCAGAGATATACGTAACAGGAATTTAAACTTGAGCTTTTTTATATGTCTATATGCTCTAAAATACGTTATTTACAAACAGTTTTGAGATCATTACCTTTTTATCAAAATCTGAGAGCGAACAGCTTACATGTAGATACTTCACCACTTTTTTTATATTCCTACTACAAACTCATAAACAAAGTGTATTTCTATTAATTACAATTTAAATCAAGTGATAATTATGATGTAAATTCACATGTAGCTCGTTTATCATGAAATATTAAAAGTATTTTGTTGAAAAAAAAAACATTCCTTGCGTTGATTTTTAATTGAAATTCAGTACTATTATCATTGCGCAGTATTTTTGCAAAAGGTATGAAACGCTGTCTGACAACGCTTTGCATAAAAAATGACAAAAATTAAAGGACAATGTACACGTGTACGTCAACATTGATTAAGACCAACAGGGATACAATTCTATTATTATTCTTTCAGTTTTGAGTTGTTTAAGTGATACATTTTTAAATCAGTATTTTATAATTTTTTGTCTGAAATACCTAACCGCAGAGAAGCACGGGGAGACGTGTTTAGGGTCGGGCAGAGTTAAACATTGCTATTTCACTTTTCTTGTAGTCAACATGGACCACTGACAAGAGTAAACAGGCTGTCCTTGCCACGAACTACACAAAAGCATACAAATAACACACCTTGAATCGTCTTCCTCTTGATTTTGAAGGCGAGTGAAGTCATTCCCCATTCAAGGAGCACAGCGTTAAAATAAAACTGCTATTCACTTATTTGTATCCCCCTTTTCAGACATTGCAAGACCTATCAATTATTAAATTAGTTTGCTTACTTTGAGTAAACAAACATAATCAGTCTGAAGTTAAAGAAACTGACAATAACGAAGGTGAAACCTACAAAGTTCTCGAACAGTAAACCAATGAATCCAGTTTTATTGACCGTACTGTTTGTTTTGCTCAATAAAGCAACAAGAAGTCTAAATCTCGCCTGACGAGGAAGCAAGCAGTTTTGGCAACGAGGACCCGTTATGCTTTTTCATCGAGATACATCAACCTTTTATAATAAATCACTATCATCAAAAAGTTAAAACCAACTATAAAGTGAAAGCTTTACTGTTGTTTTTTGGCTTAATATTGTAGGTCTGGGTAAGATATATTACATTAACTCATTACTTATAGTCTAAAGTTATTTCAAAGTTTATCCAGTACAGTCCATAGGATGCGTCTCTTTAGGATAGAACAAGGTAAGTTTTATAATATGTCTTAGACAGGACTGATTTAAAATTGCCTAAAATTACTAAAGCAAAACTGTATTGTCCCTATATATAAATTTCAATTTGAGCGAAATATGAATTTATCCAAAGCATCATTTCCATTGTCTATGATATCTGTATGTTTTATATTATTTCAAAATAAATTAAAGTCAGTAACTACATTACTTTAACGGAAAATCATAAAAACTTAAAATGAATAAATCTGTCCATCTGTCCCTTGAGCTGGTTATTGAATGTTTATTTATGATCCTCTTGAAAATGTCTTACTAGTCATTTAAGAGGCAGTGACTATTGTTTTGAATGTACAAGTGTATTGAAATCATTTTGCCTTCCTGATTTCACCAGCGTCGGTGATCGATCCATGTTAGAAGAAAATGGACGAACATGTTTTTGGTCAGAGTTTTAATAAAATATAGTATAATAGAGCCTGTTGAGAAGAGTCATGATACGATAGCAGTATACTGGTTATATCTACTGTATGGTTATTACTAAAACTGGAAGAAATGAAAATGATAACTTACCGATGGTTATAACCCGTACTGTTTGTGTAAACGGTGCTCTAATTTCAGTTTCTGTAAGCCACAGTGAGCGTCCTTTTGTTACACATCCTGCTATATCATACGAGGTCAAAGACTTCAATTTTTGTAAAGAGAGCTTTATTTTGTCCACAGCGATGAAACCATAAGGTTCTGAACTCCATTCTGTTGCACTCGTTTCTTTATACTGTAGGTAAAAGATCTTCTCAGTTGCGTTGTCTGAATAATGATTCAGTGTTACGGTACACTTTATTTCCGTGTCCTTGATTTCCGTCACATCTATATGTCTTGGTTTATCTGAAAGCAAACAAAATGTTCAAAGCGAGCCAGCTGGTCGAGATTTTCTGACCCGGTGACCTAATGTTTGACCCCATATTTTATACTTTCGAATTTACCACATAGTTTAACAAAACAAAGATATTGAATAAGATTCAAAATGACAGGGTTCACCTTGTGGAATCTCAAATGTTAACAAGGTTTCTTTTATGATGTGTCTGCTTGACATAGTTTTAAACTCCATGTGACTTTGTGTTAAATCCTGGAGTTTATAAAGACTAACATTTTGACAATCTTTCAAGGTGATTGGGAGCAACATATAGCTTCTAGAATGCGTTGGCCGGGTAATCTAGTTTTTGACCCCATGTAACAATTTCGACCATTATCTATAGATTATCAAGACAAACAATGATGATTTGGTACAAAATGCTTCTAGAGTGCTCACGCATTTTTGTAATGATTTGACCTAGTGACCTAGTTCAAGACCTTACATGCTCGAAGTTTCGAACATAATCTTGAATTCATCAATTTGAAAACAAATACATGTATTCTTATTAATTCTCAAGATGATTTGGTACACACTATATTGGAGTATATTTTGTTCACAATGTTTTTCTATTATTTTACCGTTGGCCTAGTTATAACCTTCACATGACCCGCTTAAGAACCCGACCTTGAATTAATCAAGACAAATATTCTGACCAATTTTCATGATGATCTGTTTATAGGCATTTGTTTTCTAGACACAACACTTACTAAAGATAATATGATGAAATATAAATCAATGATAACAAATATCTGCCACTCATTCAGGAGGTTGCGGGTTTGAGTCCAACTGGGGTAACGAGCGTACCTCATTTGACACCAGTTCTTGATTTTTCAGGACGCAGACTCGAGAGTATCTCGATAAGCATCAAGTTTTCTTCACAATCGAGCTAAAACAAATCCTGTCACTGCAACATATACATTTACAAGTTGTTTAACGACTGCGTAAGTCTCCGGGAAGCAGCTCGAAATACTCGTAGAACATTGTAAAAATCAAGCAGTTCGTAATTTACCACTGTGGATGGAAGTTGAAATCAGCAAGTTTAATCCGTAGAGACTTTCCCTTTATATATATGAGTCCATATTAGTGAAACTCTCATACATGCAATTATATGTACTCAAGAATGATCCTGCATAACTACATAAGATATAGTGCCGGCTACCTTGAACAAAAGCCTATAAAGCCATGTCCAGCTACCTAACCACTGCCTTTGTACAAATGCATTGGGATTCAATTCAAAGTTAAAATTGATCCTTTTCTAGTTTTAGGAAAATGGTAGAACTACTTTGGGGAAGTAATTGCGCGTTTGAATCAATATACAAGTATCATGTGTTTGATAACTTCAATGCCAAATTAAGGAATACGTATCATTATGACAAGTTAGGCAAGACATTTTAAATACTTCCACATGCGACATCGCCGATCTCTCTTCAATGGTTTTGTCCATCTGTAGTGATTAGTGCCCGTGCGCGATAAGACCGGTATATTGCAATTCGCATCACGCGTGCCGATATAGTTCATCCCGTACCGTGGCAATTTAATTTAAATGAAAAACTGCTATTTCTCCATCATGTTTTAGCTTAAACTCGAATTTTAATAAGTTGGGTGTTTTTATTCTGTGACGACAATTACAAACATTAAATTTGTAATAACCGGCGGTATATTATTTGATCTCAAAAGGTAAACAAATAATCTTTAATGTCGTTGCCCAAGTTAGTGTGAATATTTCATAGTTTATTTGTTTAAAGATATAATATATGTGTCCTTGTATCTTGTCCTTGAATGAAATACAGTCAGCAGTGCAAATGCGTAGTAATCAGATAATGAGTGCGTAGCACAAGTGATTTATTTTTTTGTGCCGCCGTTTTGGAGAAAAAGCAATAGATAGGGATCGCTTTGTCCATCCGTCAGACACAAAAAACTCAACGTTGGCTATAACTTTGCCATTTCTTAAGATTTCTTCATAAAACGTTCAAATTGTATTGCTTATGACAATAGGGTCGTGAT
Organism: Saxidomus gigantea; assembly: GCA_032359765.1. Lineage (NCBI taxonomy): Eukaryota > Metazoa > Mollusca > Bivalvia > Venerida > Veneridae > Saxidomus > Saxidomus gigantea. The sequence continues at coordinate 10,035 of JAUMHA010078863.1, forward strand.
GTCGCCATATTTCGTAGGTCAGTGCCATATTTGACAGAATTATGCCCCAATTGTGTACAAGTTGTTTCACAAAAACCTAACGTTTGCTATAACGTTGACAATTCTTAAGATATTTTCATCAAACTATTAAATGCTTATGACAGCAGGGTTTTAATGCTGCCAAATTAAGTCAGTGTTATGTTTGACAGAGTAATGCTCCTTTTCATACTTAGATTTTGTCACGAAATTATTTTTATTCGGACAAAGTGTAAAAGGGCGACACAAGTTCCACAGGACCCCCGTCTAGTTTGCATTTACATTTTTCCTTTATAACATCCCGGACTCTATTCACTACCTAGCAGTAAATCATTGAAACATTCAAATGCAAAATGCGATTGGACGTTTCTTATTTACATGCGTGAAATAATTACAATTTACAGCATCTTTAGGTGATCGATCCATGTTAGAAAAAAAGGGCCAGGAATTTTCATGAAATATATCATCATCTAGCTTGTTGCCAATAGCTACTTTAAATACGCCATGGTATAAAAACAGTGTATTTGGTATGTATGCTATATGATAGTTACCAAAAATAATATATTTTAAACGGAACGAAAACGTGAGTACCACTGTATATCTGCTGTATGAAAAATGTGCCAAAATGTAATAAGTTAACAAGAAAACTTACCATAGGTTTTAACACTCAATAATGGGCTAGATGGTGACCTAATAGTAGCAACTGAAAACGGCAATGGGGGTCCTTTTGTTTCAAACCCTGTTATTTTATACGAGGTTAAAGGATTCAACCCTTTTATAGAGGTCTCTAGTGTGTCATTAGCGTGGAAAACTACATATTTGCAACTCCATTCTGTGGCTTCTTCTTTTTTGTACTTTAGGCAAAATTTGCGCTTCTTACGTCTCCAGTCAAAACAAGGTCTCAGTTTTACGGTTAACGTTATTTCTTTGTCCTTGATTCTTGTCACAAATAACTCTTCTGGTGTATCTGAAATGAGTATGATATTACTATTGTTAGAGTGTTCAAAATAATTTCTAAGATTTGATCAAGTGACTTTACCGCATTTGATCAGGATTCAAAGCTGACATTAAGGGCATCCACACAAACATTTTGACTAATTTTCAGGATAATAAGGGTAAAATGTGACCCCTAGAGCGTTCCAATAACACTAAATTCTAATGATGTGACATTGTATACTAGTTTTCATCTCATGTGACTGATATTGGCTGTGATTAGACCTCCTCGGACCAAAAGTATGAGCACTGAATACAAAGTCTACTACTTCTTGCTTGTCATACAAAATGTGACATAAATGTTATCATTGTAATGGAGCTTTTTTACTGATCGGATTCCATATTAAATATTCCGTTTGTCAATAGAAACTTATCCTGCTCGGACAACATAAGTGTTCTTATATTTCCATTCGGAATTAAAAAAGAGATATTTGTATGACATGTATCAATAGGGATCATATTATTAGTCATGATAAACCAACCTACAAATTTTCAGGACAGTATGCCAAAAGGTTCTCTAATATTGATTGGACATGCTTTTGTGTTAAAGGTTATAGTCACATTGACCTTTGACCTCAAAATCCATAAGGGTCATCTACTGGTCATGTGGTCATTGACAGCCTACAAACAAAGCTTGAGGTCACTAGGTCAAATCGTTCTCTTGTTATAATCGAGCAATTGATTTTCCTGCTGTAGGCTACTGTTACATGTACCTGGCCGTTTGACCTGTACACTTACGTGTCATTTCCAATCAACCCACACATTTTAGGACTCTATGTTAAAGCTTTCTCTAGCTCCTATTCGGACGATATTTTATGTTAAAGTTTATCGTCACCTTTGACATGTTCACCTAAATACCATAGGGTCATCATAAAGTCATGACCAACTTAGCTAAACAATTAAAGGACACCAAGACAAAGCGTTCTCTTTGGTTTGATCACAGGATATTATGCCAAAGATCTCCGTGCCTATGACATGTTTAACTCAAAAACCGATAAAGGTCATCTACTGGTCATCGTAAACTTTTAACTTTGATATTTTTACAGATTTTGTCTGTGTTCAATTGGAACTACATGTTTTATACAGATATTATTTATTTGGTTTTGGTAATTTCGATTTAAGACGTCTTAAGCTGATAATGGGCGAAACCATGGACTAATAGTTTCTTTCATGAGCACGCGGTTCAGATCGAATTATCCGTCACCGAGGGTAACTGTTTAGGCGGGAACGAGGCTCCAAGGTGACGGATATTTCCATCTAAACCAAGTGTCTCATGATTGAAACGTTTTCTTGCATACCGTCTTGAACTTTAAACAGATTTCTAAATGTAAACTAATCGAAATAATACATTATGGTATAAAAACAAGCGATATTCAGATGCTTTGTTTGGTGAAGTGACGTCACAATGTTTTTAACGTTACGTCACAAGTAACTCACGCGTGTCATATTACATGGGGGTATGTAATATAAGATTTTCCAGCACTGGCGAAAACTGCGGATACCCCGATCCAGTATGCAAGAAATGTAAATACTTAGGTACACAACATATTACAAGGACTTTGGTTCCAAGCATTGTGTTAATTCTATTGCCTATGACTAGTAAAACACAATGCTATTCAATTAAGGGTCAGCATGTCAAAGGTCATGTTCACGGAGACCCTTAATAGAAATGGCTTGGAATTAATTACTGAAAAAAGTTTGTCGTATGATCCTATAACTCGGTAGGCTTATTTGATATGACCAGGTAAAGACGTCAATATATGTCGGGTCCAGCTGTTAAAATGTCAAAGTCATAGGGACCTTTAATTCAAAATTGTTTTAACTCAATAACTGGAAAATATTGGTCGTAGGATTATATATTTTAGTAGGCAAAGTGGTCATTGCTAGTAAAGGACCCCAATTAAATTTGTGGTCAGTTGGGGTGAAAAGTCATGGTCACAGATACCTTTAATACAAAATGGTTCCCGAAAATATCTGAAGAGTTAGTCTAAAATTACTTGGTAGGTGTTATGATCATTGCCAGGAGAAAACCCTATTAGTTTTGCAGTCTGACGGTCAAGGTCATAGAGTCATTTAATTAAACAACAGATGTTTGTAAAACAAATATACCCCGTCGACCAGTAGCTGCAACGCAAGAAATAATTGATGCTATTGTGACATTGAAGTCTTCAAACATAAAAAGGGGTCACACATTTTCATAAACAATAGTCCTAGAAAGATTGAAGAAAATGGATCAAAAGACTGTTTAATAATTGAGCGGAATTTTTTTAGTAAAATTGCTACTGCGTTGACCTCAGCATAAATAGGGATCAATCTTCACATATCCTAATCCTAGCAAGTTTTAACACTTAATGTCAAAGAACTACAAAATTATTTGTCAAAAACGTTATTTCAATGATGAGTTACTGCAACCCTGATCTTTGTTCCAGGGACGCCAAAGTCAATTCGGGTTACCCTTTATCCTTTACTTTTACTCTTACCTAGTTTGCAGACTCTAGTTTAAAGCATTGACAGTTTATTTAGCAGGTTTTTGTTGTTATATATTTTCAAAACAAAATGGCCCTGATAGGTTTAAAGATCCTAGGTGAAACCTTAAAAAAGTATCCAGGCAATAAATAAAAAAAATGATTAAAGGATGATATGACGTGGTAGGCTTATTTCCAAAAGCCTATGACTGACCCCTATTGAGTTTTACGTCGGTCAGTGGGTCAAATTTTGAGGTCACTTAGGGAGGGAGACAGGATGGGGGATTGTGGGACATAACATTTAAAAAAAAAAAAAAAAAATATTTCTAGTTATTATTGGTCTTGATGTTAGATCTATGTCTATGTACATAGTTTCACGCTTATGTGGTTGTAAGTGTTTCGCGATAAAAAAAACCTGGTGGAACTTTGTTATTGCAAACGTTCGTGTTTAAAATGCACATACAAACATCCTATCTTATTCATATACGTTTGTAATTTGTGATAAAATAAAATATTAACAGTGACTATATAATATAATGCAAATCAGGGTAAGTAATTAAAATCCGTATACATTTGTAGTTTGTGTAAAGAATTCGAAACAAAGTTGTAATACTGTATGTTTATTTATTAAAAGATTAAGCGATGATAAAACTTTGTCATTAACAGTCATCGAGTGACCTCTTCAGTAACATGTTACATGACGCAGACTGTCAATTGAATCGTTCGAAAAAAACAATCAAAAATCAATATCTGTACACATCTTTACGCATTTTGTTGCTTTAGTTTTTCGCGAAAAAACGGATAATTAAGTTATAATTATGTACTTTGTCTATTGAAACTAAAAGTATGTTCTGTTGGTTAGCATCATACAAAACCTTAATTTTTAGGAATAATATTAAAATTAATAATAATTACGTTTAAGGGGGTTCACTGTTGAAATTCAAAATTACAAGAAACTTTTTTGACCCTGTTTTTATGGAGACTAACATATTGCTTGTTAATTTCTGGAAAAATAATGATGCATCAATGACTTAACTTTTCGCAATATTAATCTTAAGTGATACACTATCAAATAAGATGCTTAAGGCAGAATTAGCTAGAATGTTCGTACGAGATTGTAAACGTTTATGTATGTGGTGTATGTTTCAGAATGGGTATCAATTTTTAATTTCTTCTAATTTACATGTAGTATGACATTCTTTATGATGAAAAAAAAAGAGATAGTGGTATTTCTATCATCATCTGAATTTACCTTTACCTTTTACTACCCCACCCACTTTACTAAAATTCCTTTTTTCAATTTATGATAAATGAATATTTCATGATAAAGGAATAACAAGGTTTTTTCAGACATTTTGCCTACAGTTTAATTAAAACCTTTGTTTTAGAATGCAAAAATAAAAAATGGGGGTCAATGTGCATATAAGAAAGAAATTTAATAAAAACTGACAAAAATAGTGTTATTTTTTTTTAGATTTTTACGAGCTTTGAGATATGACGACATGGGTCTGTAACAAGGAACTGTTATAGGAACTAGTTAGTATTGAATGTTTATATTCTAACAATTTGTCTTGTAATATAGTTTGAATTAAGAAAATATCTTAAACGGTTTTTGAGAAATGAATATTTTTGTACCCCTACCCCCATTTTGTCATATGACACAATTTGTCAATTTAGTCACAAAACGTGAGGTCAAACAATTTATTCTAAAACATGTTTAATTTGTTTACACTAAAATATCCCTATTGTGCCTAAGTTTACTACTACATATTATTAATTGTTTTTTCCAGTTAATTCATCATTTTTGAAATATAACAAATGTATATTTTCCGGAAGTTCAAAAATCCAAAATCTCGCCAGTGACCCCCTTCAATAATGTAATACATATATTACAAAGGGCAAATGTTGATAAGTTCTCAAAAAGAAATTGTAATATCCACTAACTGTACGCATTAAATATAATGTATGTTCTGACACAACTATTTTGTAAATTGCGACCTCAAACATACGTAATGCACTTATTTTCTGCAAAACCGATGGTTGTTTTCTATGTAATGGACTTTTACACAGACAAGGGTCAAGCAAGATAATATATAATATACATTGTGTACCTTTGGTCCGGTAAGTCACGGGGAGATATGTTTGATTCACATATCAATAACGCCCTGCATGACTGGTAAGAGTTTATGGTACAATAGACATATAGATCGGAAAAATAAATGCAAACCGATGGTATCAACCGAACGTATTGTTGTTAATGACTCTCTACAATTACATTGCACAGCATACGCTTTTATACAGTAAGTTTTCAAAGGCATCATAAAGTGTATAATGCGCGTTTCACTGCAAAGTGTATAGTGCGTGTTTCGTTTTGATCTCTATGATTTTTGTTCCGTGTTATTTGTTGAATGTTAAAATTATGCTTACGTCCCGTGTCTGAACAATAATTCCATTCCACAGTACCTGCTATGTGCGTGTCCTCTATTTCCCACACCCTGATTTGTGTTTTATCTGTAAGATATAAAAGCACGACACATATAAATTTGTAAAAGCGGCGGGAAAGGCCGCAATTAGGGTTCCTAAACTTTTTATCTAAATACGGTATATTTCTCAGAGGACTATGAACACCTAATATGATATTGAATCGTTACAAAATGTTTAAGCTTTCTTATGACTGCGCAAGCTAATTTTATTGTAACGTGTTTCTTAAGCATCGGTGTTATATATGTCGCTCTAACAATGTATTCAAAATACTTGCATACAATTTTTCTAACGATTCTGAATTTAAAACGTGACTCATAGAATTGGATGATTTATTAATAAATGAATCATGATATCATTGGAAATGTATACCCATAGTCAATTTGCTTTTTTTAAAATCACATTTACTAAGACTCGTTAAAAATCGTAGAAAAGATGTTGAACATAACACGATAATTTTATCAATGGACTTTTATTTTTTTATACTAAGCTTATAATTACACATAACACGTGCTACAATTCACTTACTTTTCTGTTTCTTATTTTATCCGATTTGTGCAAGATGATAAGAACTTTCACTGACGATTTTATTACTTACGGACTGGCGACGCTACTAAGAAGCAGACGTCTTCCTTAACATAATTCGCTGCTTAGAAGCAGATTTCTTCTTTGACTTGCGTCGCTTCTTAAAAGCAGGCGTCTTTTTGACTTGCGTCGATACATACTAGCAGACGTCTTCTTTGACTGGCATCGCTTCCAAGAAGCAGGTGTCTTTCTGACTTGCGTCGCTACTTAGAAACATGCGTCTCTTTTGACTTGCGAGGCCAATTAGTAGCAGACGTGTTATTCGACTTGCGTTGCTAATAAGAAGCAGGCGTCTTCTTGGCCTTTTGTCACTGCTCAAATACAAACGTCTTTTTGGACCAACGTCGCTACTTAGAAGCAGACGTCTTTGGACTTTCGTCGCTACTCAGAAACAGACATCTACTTTGACTGACGTCGCTAATTAGAAGCAAACGTCTTCGTTGACCTTTGTTTCTACTCAGAAGTAGACGTCTTCTTTTACTTACTTCGCTTCCTAGAAGCAGACTTCTTCCTGGGCTTACCTAGCTTCTTAGAAGCAGCCGTCTTCTATGACTTACTTCGCTACTTCGAAGCAGATGTTTTCTCGGACTTGCGTAGCTACTGCAACACATACGTGTTCTTTGACATGCGTCACTACTAAGACGCAGACGGGATCTTTGACTTACGTAGCTACTAAAAAAAAACCGTAAGCTTGGACTTTCGTCGGTTCTTAGAAACAGACGACTTCTTGGACTAATGCAGCTAGTGAGTACTTAGAAGCAGACGTCTTCTTGGATTTGCGTAGCTACTCAGAAGCATATGTCTTTTGGGACTTGCAATGCTTCTTAGAAGCAAATGTCTACTTGCACTTACGACGCTACTTAAAAGCAGAATATTCCTTTGATTTTCGTGGCTACTTAGAAGCAAACATCTGCCTGATTTGCGTCACGCCTTAACTTTCAGCAAACTTTCAGCAAAAGAGTGTTGAGCTTAATCTGAAAAAGTTTTTTTCCGGAGCCTAGTTTATATTTCTATTTAATTTTAGTATAAATAACAAACGCGAAATCCGGCTTGAAAAATCGTATTGTGACGCCATGTTCTTAACGACAAGATTGGCATTAATTTTAAACAATAATGGTGTTTTTTAATCTACCGAAATATGACAGTTTTTGGATTCATAGATGAATTCGTCTTTACAAACAACTATAGCCTTGAAAGTATGTAATCTAATTGGGATCAAATGTTTAATGCAGAACCCTAATTACAATTTCATTAACAAAGGTAAATGCCATAACTTTAACGACCCAAATATATCGTGCCGGCTGCGTATATTTTCTAGCGAATGAAATAGTTTACATGCAATTTAAGTCAAATGTTTATGTCATGCAATAAAACTGACATAAGATGACAATAAAAACTGACATAAACAGAGGGAAAATTGGAAGAGGTATTTATTTCTTGTAACGTCACCGTATAAAAGCTAAATGTTTACTTAAGTTATAATTGCATGATAAAGTGCATATAAATATCTTATGGATGCCGAGTTTGGGATAAGACTTTGACCGCATCCTCAACAATCCCTTTTTTCGGCGCGATTACTGGTCAGCACTACAGGAAGCAGTCATCGAAAGCAGTATCTATAAGTTGATAGAATGTTTGGTACAATCGACGTTAAATAAAATAATTAAATCATTAATTGATAACTTTAATCATTGTTCTTATTATAATGGATGGATAAAACATAATTGAATGTGTAAGCAGACAAGTAGTCTGAAAATCATCTTTTGTATACAAAAAAAACCCCGACAAGTAAATAACAGGGAATCAAATCGATCATTTAAAGCTTACTTGTGTTTTACCAAAGGTGTGATTTACAACCGGAAACCTGTCATAAAGATAGATATTTGCTTTATCAAGACTGGTCTTCATAATAAATCGTTTCGATTAGTTTGAACATTTGACCCATGAATCGTGAAAATCCTGGTGTTTTACAATGATGTGAACTTGACATTGAACCGTGCCATTCCTCATGTTGCCCAGTATGATGAACTTTTGATTACATCTAACGGAGATCAGTAGATATGGCGCCGACACGAAAATAATCAACACCTTAATGCCACCTTGTCCTTAGGCCGGTATTGACCAGAAACCCGCTTTAAGTCATTCTACTCATCCCATCTGCCCGCCTAAACAATGCCCCAAATCTTATTACCAGACATTTGCAGTAAAATTGATTAACACTATGTGTGTATAAATACAAATCAAACTAGGATGAAATTTCATTTGTTGAAATACTATTATAGGTAGAAACAGTCTGGATCAAAAGGGCAAATTTAACATCACAACCGATCAGTTACTTACAGCAACAGAAACAGAGACATTCGATGATTGTCACCAGTACACAAGATAATACAATTCCGATCAAGATCCAGACCCATGTATCAACTGATGAACCGCCACTAGTTGTACTCCCCTCTTCTGAAACGTAAAAAAAAACAACATTACAAATTGTAAGTAGCGGGATATCATGAACATAACAGAACAGAACATAAATTTTATTGGATTTATACAAAAAGTTTCTCATCCATGACATGTGTATAAATCAGTATTGAGTCAAAAATCAAAACATACATACATGCAAATATACAAAGTACATTGTACAAATCAAAATACCACAAAATAATATTATTTACGGAGAGTAAATTTACCACTCAGTTCACAATAATATTTCTATTAGTTAAGACGTTATTTCTTATTTTCAGGGCACATCGCATATATAAAGCAAAGTTATTAAGACTTATATAATTTTTAAAGTTTAACAATTCTAACAATTTCATCATATTTGGTCTCAATACAAAGCGACTGGGAATGTATCTTTTTCTCAAAAAATTATATTGATCACATATTAACTAAAAAATGAAACTCATCTTCAATATCCCCATTTTCACAAATTTGACAAAGTATTACGTGCCTTTCTATGCGATTTCTTCTATAACGTCCAGTTTCGATTCTCAATTTATGTGCTGATAATCTCAACTTAGTTAGCACATACCTGTTTGTCTTACTATATAATAAGTCTAGGTATTTCTCATACCGAGCGAGTGTTTCAAATGTTTATAAATAAAAAATACACTGTTATTATTCAGGTTACTTTTCCAGTCTTGCATAAAACAATCCATACATTTGTAATACGTTGCCTGAAGTTAACACAAATAAGTTATGGTCAACATTTAGTGGGTTTTCCCAAACATTACCAAATCTATTTTGATATAATATATTCCCAATTTGTTTTCCCGTTTTGAATATCCCTTAACAATCAATTATATACTGTTGTCATAATACAATAACTACTGTTCATTACTTTAAACCAATACTTGACAATTCGTGTGTATCTGTTAACGTATAACGGGTATCTAGCTAGTTTACCATTAATACCAGCATTGCTTGTTGAGTTTTTTACGTTAAGAATACGTTTGCAAAATCTTAAGTGAATTCTTTCTAACTCTTTTGATTTAGTAAAACCCCAGACTTCGGCTGAATAGCTCAGAATTGACCCAACAATTGCATCTGATAATTGGCAAAGAGTTCAAGGGGTGATGTCAAATTCCTTAAGATTACCTATCAAGGTGTCCATTGCTTTTAAAGCTTTTCCGGCTAACATCTGTTGATTATAATTGAATCTTCCGTTAGAGTTAAACACCACCCCAAGGTAATTGAAGTTCTCTACATTTTCTAATATCTCTCCATTGTAAGTCCATGATTCCTCTACTCGCAAACGGCCCAAAAAACATTACTTTGAATTTACTTGTATTTACTTTTAGACCCCATGTGTCATAATAGGATATTAGTTTATTGAGGCTATTTTGTAAGTCATTCACAGATTCTGACAATAAAACCATATCATCTGCATACAATAGTAATAAAAGAGTTAAATCATCAAAATGAAACCCTGATTCAGGTCTTGACTGCAGATATAGCTCTAGGTCTTCGACGAATATTGAATAAAATAACCGTGATCATATATAGCCTTGTTTTAATCCAACGGCTAATGTGATTAAATCTGATAAAATTGTTGCAATGACGTACTCTACAGCAAACTTGGTCATACATCGACCGTACAATACCCAATATTTTACTTTTTTTTATACCCAATCATTTAACCACAGTGCATTTCTATACTGGCTCTCAAAACATTTTTCATGTCAACAAAGCAACAATAGACACGTTTACCATTGTTAAGTAAGTGTTCCATTAAACTGTTTAGGGTGAAAATTGCATCGGTTGTGGAAAATCCCTTTTTAAAACCGAATTGTGCATCAGAGATTATGTGATATGTTTCACACCAGTCTGCGAATCTCTTATTTATTATGCTTGTAAAACTTTTCGAGAAACAAACAGAGTTATTCCTCTATAATTATTGACATCCTCTTCATTTCCTTTTTTAATATAGGAATGATTACACCTTTCATCCAGTCATTCGGGAAATGCCCACTTTCAAAAATCAAGTTAAATAATCAAGGAAAATTTCTCAGCATCTTCGTTGCGCATAACGTTAATTCCATCAGCTAAGTTTTTGAAATTATTAATAAATTCCTCTATTTGACTTCTTTTTACCAAAGTACTTCAAGAAATCTCGTGGATTTTTCTTTTTCAAGTTTTCAATTTTCTTTTTAAATTTAAAATTTCTCTTTGTATATGCAATAGTACATTTATATAGTTTTTTCTTTGCCAATAATGTTAGTCGGTTTTCACTACTTTTAACATTATTAAACATATTTAAAGCACTCTTGTATTCCATTTTATTGCGACTACAATCAGAGTCAAACCATCCAGCAGGCTTTATAAGTGATTTTTAAAAAAAAGAACACTATCTTCTCCCTTTGTCTATTTCATATTTAAACAACGGAGAAGCTGACTTATTTATCAGTTCTAGAAAACTACTGACTGCAAAATATACAGTTTGTGCATTTTACTTTAAACATAATTCAAAATTGAATTAAACTTTGGCAAGTCCGCAATGACGCGCCTTCGAAATTCATCTCGGTTCGAACTGTCCAATTTAACAGCAAAGTGCGTCTCATGATTGCCATTTTCATTTGATGTCAATCGATTAGTGTTTAATGTCAAGTACTGCGTGGTCAGAAAATATATTAAAGTCGTGAATAAAAAATGACGAAAGAAGTCCCATTCTTTACATAGTAAATAGTCAATAACGGAACAACCAGCTGGTCCATAGTAAGTATGTGACCTGGTGCTCTCTAACCTACCGTTACAAATACGCAATTAACTCTATTCTATCGGGATCATAGTGGTTAAAGTCTAAAGTCTGATTCTGAGCGACAAATTGAATATAATCGGGTTTTAAACCGACTCTACCATTCATATCACCTGCGACCAAGCCTGTACCAATACTTTGATAAAGAGTAATATCAGATTGTTATAAATCAAATAAATTGCAGTTTCTAACATTATATGCAGGGGAATCTTCTTCCCAAATATAGGCAGCACATAAATAAATGTCATTGTCTAATTTGAAAAATGTAGAGTTTATTTTTTACCCATATAATGATTTTGAACTATTTCGATTCCTCGCAGTATCGTATTTTTACAGTAAAACACAATTCCACCACTACTGCGCTTAGCGTGCCGATGTTGAAATTTACGGTAAAATTGAAACATGTATAGGCTTCAAAAACAATTCGGCTGTTGTTTTGTGTACATGCTTTTAACAGAAACATAATATTATGAGAAGAAAGTAAGTTACACAATTGTGTGCTGTCCTTTTTTGTACTGCGATAGACCATTGCAGTTCCAAACTGCACATTTCAAAATCACCCTCCTGTGAATCCTGAGGTTTTCTGATAAACGCTTCGGGCATTAAACAAGAAATTATCGTGTGTTCAATATTCGTGCAGAAAGAAATTCACTCAGAATTGTGTTACATTTTAACAATGCTAGTATAAGTAAACATATACATAAATGTATTTAAAGTTATGTAATAACAGCTAATACTTGGGAAAAAACTAATAGAAATATGAATTGCTGAATACAAATAATTCGGTTCGTCACAAAAAAATAATTTCAACTGTTTATAATCACACATTGAATGTTTGTATCCCGTCTTGGTAGAAATAATATACATGTAGTATTCAGGGTTTAAGGCAAGACGCTTCCTACAACTACAATGAAGCTGGTTCATTCTCTCGAAACGTAGACATATTTGCGGATTCACATTTAACAGTGAGTAAAAAAACATAAGTTGATAAATGTGTAGTTTTTGCAAAACATATCAACTACAGTAGGTCCAACTCAATTGGTAGACTTCGATTTAATTTAAATGCACGAGTCATCAAAGTAAAGTACATCAGCATCATTTGAAAATTAATATCTCCAGATCGCTTTTTTCATTTTCTTGATTACAAATTGTAACTTGATATTTCCATTCTCGTACGTCCAGAGCATTCATTACATGATTTCATGCTCTGGTTCATAACCCGCTTATCCCAGTGAAATTGACGAAAATTCAACCAATCAAATCCATTTCGTCAATATTTATTTTTAGCTTTAGCGAAAATGTGTCAAAGGCGTTTCCCGGTGGCGCTTTACAATTGTCCAATCAGGAACGATGTTCTAAATTGATATATGTTTCGGCATGTCTCTGATTTTATCCTTCTAGTCAGAAAATTAAACCAAAATCGACGCTCTAAATAAAAGAAAATTCTGTGATGATTTTGGGATAGAATCGTTGTATAGTCATCAGAAAGTGGCATTGTATTATGTTGGACAACGTAAGGATGTGTTAGTGTCTACTAAAACAAGCAGTGGAAAATCACTTTGCTACCAGGCATTGCCGGTTTATTTACGGAAGAGTGTATTGGTATTTTCCCCTCTCAATTCAATCATGGACGGCTAAATGAAGATTTTAAATGCAATTGAATTAAACACAACGGTAGTAGGGAGAGAAGAGAATGACTTGATCTAATTAGAAGCTGTGTTTATGACATTATGTTTACCAGCCCTGAAACTGTTCTCAGTTGTGAAAGATGAAGAAATGTGCTGCTCAGTCAGGAATTCAGACAAAGTCTGTGTGCTATTGGTGTTGATGAGGCACATACTGTTGTTCAATGGTAAGTTATGTGCTATTCACCTAGGGTGTGATTGTAAGCTCTCTATGTTCAAATTGATAGTTGAATGAATAATTATTTGAATGATTGTCTCAATTTACCGGTTATTGGCCTTATTCATTCGGTTCCTTGTCCGTTTGATCCGGGTTTTTTATCTCTAGTCTACTCTTTGAGAGTCTTTCAGAGTTTTTGTCAAGTAACAAGTATTGCAATGCAATAAGTTTTACATAGTAATTAGTTTGTTATGCTTACCAGCAAGTAAAATGCATATGAAAATATATGGCAGCAAAATATTGGTGAAACTTTACTGAAAATACATATTATCGGTGTACATGTACTTCTATTACCTACCGATTTACAGCGAGAACGAGACAGTGCATAGCTCATGTGAACATGTTTTTCACAAATTTATGATATAATGTCATTATGAATGCAGTGGAAAACAAGCCCGTAACACATGTACATCTATAGCTATTACTTACATAACTACGTGAATTATCAATTAACCCTAGAAACTAGGAGACCCTTTTAAAAAAAGCTAGACATCATGACAGAAAAAGCATTCCCGCCACATGTCATTTTATATCAAGGAGTTTGTAACGTGTCATCAATACATGTATGTGGTGACATACTAACTGTTAACTTATGTCCTCAATTTCAGGGGTGAAGGGAAGAAAGGCAATGATCCGTTCAGAGAATGCTTTGGAAAAATTGGAGAAGTACGTTCCTTGTGTCCAGATGTACCAATGCTTGTTCTAACGGTCACAGCAAGCAAATCGTCAAGAAAAGATATGTCCAGAATTCTGTGCTTGAAACATCCAGTTGAACTGGTTAAAAGTCCAGATCGAGAAAACATTAAATTGAACGTTAAAATTGAAAAATCTTCCTTGAAAGAAGACGTAATGTTTGAGTGGTTGATGGATGATCTGGTAGCTTTACAGCAAGAACTGCCAAGGCACATAGCATTCTGCAAAACAATTGCCAAATTATATACAATGTTCAGAATGAATACACCCACAGGTATGCAGCACGTGCAGATGTTTCATTCGCGTACATGTGACTCGGTGGACATGAAAGATGAAAAGGGTGCAGTGCGGGTCCTAATCTGTACGAATGCAGTGGGGATGGGTGTTAGTTTCAAGGGTGTTGACGATGTTGTCAACTTTGGTCCTCCCCATGACATGACAGCTTCCTTCATCAGATTGGAAGAGCGGGTAGGAGTGGAGAGAGAGCAGATCATTTGCTGCTTACAACAAAGCAGTAAGTAAGGATAGCTGACCAAGAACTTAAAGACTACGCTCTAAATGCAAATAAGTGTCGCCGTTCAGTTCTTCTCGAGAACTACAGTGCTGTGATATTTGTGTGTGTGACTGTGGGTCAAGTGATTGCATTTGTACATTTGGCACATCGCTATGAGAAAAACGACTCAGACAGTGAATAGGATATGGACTATGATAGTGACTGCGCAGACCTGTTTGACTTTGAAGGAATGAACATCACTGGCATAGAGACAGATAGTGACTGATGTGATTGTCATTGTTGTCACCGTCATAGATTTTGCTTCAAAACAAATTTCAATTAAACAACTTTCACATTTCAACTTTCTTTTGTACAAGCCTTAAATTGGATGATGTTACTCTACAAAAACATGATTGGTAACAATTCTATATGAAAATTTTGAAAAAGTACTTGCATTAATGATTTGAAAAACAATGAAATCATTTCGGTATTATTCGTCAGAAATACCATAAAATCATAGTATAATTTTTATTATGTATAACATGTTTAATTGTCAAGGTCTTTAAAACTAGTTGTCAGGGTAAAATCTCTTCATAACTTATGGTGTTTGCAAATATATCAAAAGAATTTGAAAATGCATTTTATATTAAAGTTTCCACTTTATAAGACCTTACACAAACAGAAAGGCTATTGTCGCCCAACGTAAGTGTAATCGAATTTGGAGAGAAAACAAAAATGCGAGTAAATTGGCATAGAGTTGAGATTTGACGAACTTGTGAAATGTTTGAATTAAATCATAGATTGTTGTATCATAATATTGGGGAAAAAACTGCAATCATACTCCGGTGAGCACACTATGCTTTCTTGTACATACATGTATATAATTCAGTTACTTTTTCTTGCTTTATATTGTTTCATGTGTTTACTTACTGGTGTCTTGTATAATACTTAATACTATTATTCAGAATAATTTAAAAGATCAGAACTGGACTTTTCTTGCTATTTGTGTTAGATAATAAGCTTGTTGTATCATTCATGATAGAGTAATCTTTTGACATTGCCCAAAGCAACTAGGTGTGCATTCCTGTTTTGATGAGAAAACTGTCCATGTCCTGTGTTGATTTAAGTCCGTCTACAACACTTGTGCCAGTGACTCGCGCAAAGTTCATACCTCCAAAGTCACTGTCACTAAATTTTGTCAACCATTTTCAATTTTGTGTCGCAGTCTGAACTGTTAAAGTGTCATTCAAAGGGCTATTTAAAGACCCCAGTGGGGACACTACCGTACCTCACATTACACCAGTACTGGGTTTTCCAGGTAGCCGAATCAAGAGTGACTTGATAATCTTCTAGCCTCACAATCAAGCTTAAATCAATTAATACAAATTAAGTATTTAGCTGGGTCACATGCACTTTTGATCTGTAACTCCAAAGTCAATGTCACAGTCACACTGTTTCTATCATAGCATTTGAAATGTACATCAATTTCAAAATTGCAACCAGGATAAGATAGGGTGTTACATGTACAGCCAAACCTGCAAATAAAGACCAGTGGCTGGAAGAAGCCGAGATAGTTTCTACTGTAGCTGAGTAGTTAGTTGTTTTCTCCCTCAGTTCTTGCTAGTTTTATTTGCATGTTGGTCTTAATTTGGAGGTGGCCTTTAAGACAGGTTTGAACGTATGTATGTAATTTTCATGTAACTCTACATGAGAGGCCTCAATACACAAGTTTTGTTGGCGCTTGCAGTTTTTGCCCTTGATCCTTGCAAAATAGGAATCTTCTCTGTGTCATGATATGCAAAAGTATTCAAGATAGAATAATATAACTACAGAAAGTACTCTACCAGGCACTCTATCCACAGAATGAGGATTTTACTGGGTTATTTATATTCAGTCATTACACTTTTTATTATTTAAAGTAAATGATAATGAAGAGATAAAGTGTTCAGAATTTATTCACACAACACAGTCATAGAAAATAATTTCAATATCGTCATCAAACAGCATTTACAAAATTAGACCTAAACCTGAAAGTGATTCATACCTCACATATGCACCTTTGACTCACTAAATGGGATTAAGTGCAAAAACAGAAAAGATCATCTACTCAAATAAAAACAATCGTCCTGTTACTTATTAAGACTGTAGTTGATAACAAGATCTTTAAATTGAACGCAAATGATTTTCAAAGTTCGATTTCGTGTGGCCTTTAACTTTTACTCACCGACCGTACAAACTATATGGATCATCTACTTGTTTTATAGCGTTCGGGTGACCTTTGACCCCAAAAACAGTATAGATCCTCTTGAGTAAGACAGAACACTCTATGAAATTCAATGTGTGTTGGTGATATAGACCTCAAAATATTGATCAAAATTTCTTTTTGAAGTTCAGGTAACTGTGACATTTGACCACACCAGTAGGGGTCATCTACTGGTTACAGGGAATCTTATGAGTAAGTCTGATGAAAGTTGTATGAAAACTGACCTGTACACAGTAATCAAGGAAAAGCTAACTGAGGTCACTGTGACCTTTTGACCATTGAGAAACAAAATAAAACAACAATTATGTTCATATGTACAAAGTTTAAAAGCTATGCAGCAAATATTTATAAACTAGCAGGTTAGCAAATAAGGGGGCACAATTTGTAACTAAATCCCAGCAAAGATGTGCACCTTCAGAAACTAATAGAATAAGTCACTGTCAATGTGTCTACTGTTCATGTGTACATGATCTGAAAGCAATGCAATATATTTATCTTGGTGCATTATTAATTAGTATTAAACTTTGTCAGAGTTATGCATATCGATCTATTTGAAAGCACAGCAGCAAACAAGACATCTTCATGTGCAATTTTAAGCATTATATAAATAAAATATTGAACAATTGTCTTTCAAGCATGAAAAAAACAGAATAAATGCTTAGTATTTACTTTAACATCTAGATCACTATAACACTATATTCACGTTCTTGAGTTGAGTTCACATTTCCTGGATGTCAGCCTCCTTCTTTGCTTCCACATGTTTGCCGTCGTGCTTCACTCCCCAACTTTCTTTTAACAATTTGTCTCTTACCATATCAATGCTTTTTACAATTTTGCATGCAGTCTGTGCAGAATGGAAGGTGACATTAGCACCTTGTGTTTTTAGCTTTTTTTAATTGTTTTTTCCATAATTTCAACAAGATTGTCATTTGGAATGTTGCTCCCTAATCCACCAACTATGTTAGCACTGATGTTCCAGGTGTACTCAAATGCTTGTCTTGGTGATAAAACACATTTCACATAAGCTAACATACGCCATAGCCACAACTTGTATTTCGTATGGCCAACTGACCCGGCAAAGACTCCTTCAAATTTAACATTCCTCATTGCTCGTTCACCGTCTCCATGTTTGAATGCCTCTGACGGGCTCTTCAGCAGAAGGGCCATATACAGGAAAAGGCTGTCATGATGTGCAACGGATGTTGTTGGTTTCTGTTTTGAAGTCGGCCTTTTCGCATCCCCATCCTCTAATGTGAATACCCAATCATGAACTTTTATTAAGTGCCTTTTAAGTCCAGTTTTTTTCTTGAAGGTTATCTGAAATTCAACACATTTGTACTGACCATTTATGTTCATACTCTCCAGCATATCATTTTCTCTGTCAAACTCGCTTATCTGGTTTTTAAGGTCATCAAACATGAGTTTTTCTGATTTTACAGACTCCTTACAGACACTCGTCATTTCCCTCTTCAACCATTTAACCTTCTTTTCATCAGTGACTACCAGAGGGTGTGGTCTGTTTCGGGTGGGCTCTTCATTGAAGCCGTTCATGCCAAAATGTTCCATGGTTTTGGCCACAATGTGTGCATTCATCACATCTTCAATGAATGCATGGTGTGATCTGGTTAAAAAATAATAATTGGTACAATTAAAGGCAAATATACATTTAATTATTCGCATGTTCACCATTTATTCATCCAAAGTCATAGCTTTAATTTTGATTTTCCAGTTTTGAAATGCAGTTTTTACTTCATCTCCTGTGATCTTGAGCTATGACCAAAGATCAATAAATTTCTTCTTGTGACTTATCTGTTAAGAGTCATAAGTAGATATCCATGACATTATACAGCTCTTTAATCTAGGCTCTTAACCTAGGTCTAGTTACAAAAAAAATTCTGAAGATAACTACTAATGCTTAATGTTGTTGCCAGCTTGAAAACCGAATCAGTCTTACAATGAATTTTAAACTACATTTTAAGTCGAACTCATGTCAGTTTTGACTCAAATTAAACTTTAACTATAGGCATAGATTAATGAATCGCAATACACACCTAACGAAAGGTTGGACTGTATACTTCAATGTCTTATGTGCCTCAAACACTTTATTTTGGCACATTTTTTGCTGTTTTACAAATGTTTATAGGACAGTGACTTTTTTCCCAATAACGCTTAAAAAAGCCCTGTCGTGCTTAATTACCTGTAGTTCTGTACAACTTATTTGGGACCAGAGGCATCTCGTCTGTTGACAATGTTCCGTAGATCCAATAGAGTTCCCCTGTCAGCAGACTGGCGGTAGAACATCTGATAGATTATCTGAAGCCTATATAAAATTAATAATGAAATATAACATAATGCAACTGTTACTTAAACAGGTGATCTTTGGCAATAAATAACATTCATCAAAGACAAAAAAAGATCCAAAGGTGGTAGAAAAAGGTGTTGAATATTGAACAAAGAGTGTTTCAAGGTTAACATTTTAGCGGTGGTATGGTTAAGGTGTCTGCCGCTCATCTCAGAGGCTGCAGGGTTGAACCCCTTCTTTAGTCACCTCCTGAGGCTGATATGGCACCAGTACTGGTTTTTCTAAGAAGAACACTTAAGACTGACTTTATAAGCTTCAATTCT
The DNA here is from genome assembly GCA_032359765.1 of Saxidomus gigantea. Taxonomy (NCBI): domain Eukaryota; kingdom Metazoa; phylum Mollusca; class Bivalvia; order Venerida; family Veneridae; genus Saxidomus; species Saxidomus gigantea. The sequence continues at coordinate 29,804 of JAUMHA010078863.1, forward strand.
TCAAAATCAAAATCAAAATAAATCAGTATTTTTGATAAAGTAGTATCATATATACCAACAGTTTAACAATTTGTGTTTTCCAGTCAGATAGTTACAAATGTAACTTGCAGTCCAAATATGCCAATGGAATGTAAGCATATTTACCTGCACAAAGTTCATCATGCGATGAAAGCCCTCTGGACGGTGGACGAACCCTCCCATTGGCCATGGTTTGTTGGGCACTATATGCCCTGTCATTTGTTAAGACATCACCTCCAGAAACCACTTTCTGTAATACCTCAGGATGTTCTGTTTTTGTTATTGGCACTACTTTCTTTTGAATTTCTTGCATAATAGATATAATGCCCTCAGAGTCATTTTCACTTTTCTCTATCAAACTGCATAATTTAAAGTTAGATTTGTTTGTAGTTAGGTTGATATATTTGTGGTGCAGATGTGTTGGGGAAGCTTCTTAATGGTTTCAGGAAATCCAAGTACTGTATGACAACATTTGTCCACAAAAACACAAAATCTTCTTTCAGAGAGTTCATGTCACTTTCATTTGGATTTAAAGTACTACAAGGTGCCGTGGTTATTTCTCTTATTGGGGCTTTGTCCGAGAGATGAAGGCAAGAAACACGTGTATTCAAAGCACAGTATAAAAACCAATGCAGACTCTTCCTCTGATTGTCCTTTGTCATTTCATTTGGACTTATCGAAATGTCAAATTTATCCCCTATAATTTCAAACGGCATAGAATGCTGGCTTGATTGCTCCCACTTCCTACTGCCTTATGTTACAGTTATACTGTCTGCCCTATGTATTGTGTTACAAGAAGAGTTACATGGTGTTATCTCTTGAGGCATCTGTGGATGTGCATGAGATGTTTTCTTTACTGGGGGTCGTTCTGGAAGCATATTTGTGAGGCTTGGCCTGATCAGATCATACTTCATACTTGGTGGTATTGGCTGCGGATTGACATGGTGTGTCTTGTTCAAATAACTTGACAGAACGGTCACAGTCCCTACCCTAGGTGTAGCATATGAAGACCGCAGTGGCCATTCTACAAGTATGTTAGCTTTGGTGAAGTCTACCACCGAAAGATGACTGTACATGATGGGAGGAGGCAGCTGCACTTGAAGGTCCTGGGGCTTGACCAATATTCTGTTGCCAATGACAGCTCCCATCTGCTTATTACTCTAAACCACTCCCCCGCTTTGTGCTCGAGATGCATGATAGTCTTCCTGCACCTGAAAAAGTTATATTCTTTGCATTACGGATTCAGCTTATGATGGATAATGAGTATTCCAAGTTTCAAAGCAATAAATAGCTTGCATTAACCGGAAAAGAGTGAACCTAAACATAAACCGTATCTAAGATGCAACTTTATCTCTGTTTTCAACTTTAAGTTAGCCAAGGCTAATATTACTTCTATGGTGAGTATCAAATCATAGTCAAAGCCTAACAAGTCCATGATTGTTTTATTATACTGTAAACAACAAAATAATTTCTCAGATATTATTAAGATATTTCATTCATAGGCTTTAATAGATATTTGAATAGAATAATTTTGCGAACCATCACTAACTTTCAACTGAAAAAGAGTTATTTATAAAATACAGTTGAAACTCTCTGTAGTCACTAACTGTTAAAGTTAAAGTTACCTTGTACACAGGTGCTCGCAACATCTCATTGACTTCTTTCTCTCGTGACAAACAGCAACCTCATTCTTTTCATTATATACTGCCGTCCGTGACACACAGATACCCAGCTTGTGACAAACATCTATCGTCTGAAGTAGAAGAATGTTGACATACAGGAATATTATCTTCAGTAACAAAATGAAGTATTGTAACTTTCTGTAACAAATTAAACACAATTTTGCATGCTCATTGCCAATCTGTTTTCTCTTCAATTGTATTTATGAAAATTGAAAAACATTAATTTGTAAAAATTTAAAGTTTCATACTGCAGTGTTCCAGCTATCACAAAATAGAAGGGTGCTGTCATTAAATCAGTACTTTATATTAAATGTTGAATTAAAAATAACTGTAGTTATTTTTTAGCTTATTTATTTTAGCTCGGCTGTGAAGAAAGTGTTCAGCTTATAAATCACATTCTTGTACATCTATCCAGAGCATTCATTACATAGTTTCAAGTTTGTCTGTAAGGTTGGCAAACCACTGATGCATGTGGAGGATAAATCGAGTCAGTCTCAAGTTCGCTTCCTGGAAAAACCAGAACTGGTGTCATATGAGGAGGTACGGTCGTGACCTAAGTGGGACTCGAACCAGCAATCTCCGGGATGAGTGGCAGACACCTTGACCTCTACACCACCGTCCCTTTCCTTTAGTTTTTTTTTTAATTTCAATTTCACATAAAATATACCTGTACATAACCGATTTGTTTGTAACTTCACATGGACATTATGATCAGTACTACAACATAGAATCTTGTAACTTAATACATAGCTTTAAAAGACACTCACTTCATCTGTTGCACCTTCATGATCTAGGGTAAGGCCAACGGCATGGTGCAGCTGTGACAGCTTCCTGTTTTGGTGCCCGAGAAGTGTGGATGCCCCAAATACCACATCAGCGGGAACATTCTCATCTTTGTCAAGTCCTGCTAATGATGAAATTACTGGCACAAACAACGAACTATTTGCCTTCCAATAGTCAGTGATGGCAAACTACTGATGCATGAGGATGGATATTTCAGTCAAATTTAAAATTTGTGTGATTTTTCCATTAGGCCGTAATGTTACTGACGTGACGTTGCTGAATCCAAGAAAGCGACGCCGATAACGTCGCTATCGGGGATGTCCCCAAAGTAAGCGACGTCAGCTTTTATAATGACGATAACGCGATCATAAACACAATTACAACGTCTTTCTATGAGTTTCTTTTTCTGGTTGCTAAAACCGGAGGAAGAGAAAGGGGCTAACATTGCAGAATTTAACCATTTTATGAACTAATACAAGTTAATTAAATACATTTTTGTTGTTATATAACGACACTGAATTTAATCATATGCCGTGTAATTTTGATTCAGAAACTTTAGCGTTAATAAAAGTTACTAATCTGATTAACCAGCAAAGAGAATGCCAAAAGAAGCAATATCAATCAAATTTTCATCAAACGAACATTTTCATAAAATAACTGTAAACAACTCACGGTTAAATAGCTAAAATAATTTCGATCGATTTGCGCATGCAACTTCAATCTTCCCCAAATCATAGTTGTCTGACTCCTCCCTCCCCGACCCTTACGCCAATGCATACATGTAAAAGTCACGTTGCCTATATAGTTACAGGTAAGAAAATGTGTACTGAAATTTGTTAACGTATTAGCCGGTGGCGATCACATCCAAACCAATTGAAGAAGGAAAACACGTAATCCCTCTATCCCTGACTTCACAAAACAAATTGAATCAACTCAATGAGATTTTGTGCTTCTACAACCGCTTTAGGAAATCGGTAGGGAAGATTGAATATATGCACTGGCCACCTGGAATATAAAAAAAAGCATTGGCGTACAGTCTACTTTAGTACCTTCATTCAATGCGGGGACTCAGTGTTAGTTATACGAACTTCAGATTTGCTATCTTTTGTTAAAATATTTGTTTCCATTTCAATGTAAAATGAGATTAATCAACACCAAATACACTCAAACACTGCATCACGCATAGCAAAAAAAATATATCAGTCTCTATGCAGAGGTGTCACACATTCCTTTCTGATCCGCCCAAAACAATCAGTTTTACACTCGTCATTCACACGCCGGGGGAACCCGCATATGAAGTGCAACATGCACTACCGTAAAAATTATATGCGGAGCTTCCGGAACTCCATATGCGGATGAATTTAAAGGAAAAACAAGGTAGGTGATGTTACATGTGTCCAT
>JAUMHA010078975.1:2351-15631 GCA_032359765.1 Saxidomus gigantea
AAACTACATGTATGTATTTATTTTCTAAATACATAGCAGTTTCTCAGTCCAAAATGTTTCCATTCTATGTGTGGCATGCTCCTTGGTGACGAAGGAAAATACTATGATCTTTGCAATGCGCACTGTGGTATTCACATAGGTTACCTACAAGTAACAGGTTTTCATATTTGAATAGTTTTCATTCTTAAATGTGTTTGTTGCAGGCAGGGCAGCAACAATTTAATTAAGAATTCATTGATCTTATTTAAGTCATATTAGAACTCACACGGACGCCAACTTCTCGCTGTAGCTAATGCATATGAGAAAAGAAACAGATAAGCGAACATGTTAAACTGACGTCAAATTTCCGTAAATGAAAAAGTGAAGAATATGTTAATAGGAATTTACATACAATATGAAATTAACAAAATTCATATACCGTAAGTTACGCCATCTGACCCACATACAGGTTGCCAATTGGCAGTACAGACAGCGTTTGCGTGGCAGGGCTCAATCGGCTGCTGACGTCGATTTACAGAAGCTCCGAACACAGCATCTGAAAAGACCACAAAAACGTCACGAGAATAACATGCAAAATAATATAACATTTAAACCTGTGTATTTCATTCTGACTGAACTCATTGTACTCATTTATATACTAGTGACTAGTGTGATACAGATACTAACCAGATATACAGGTATACATATATACATTTTGTATTACCAATCATTTATATACATCCAGCTATTGACAAATATCTTAATTACAATGATTATTACCAAACATTTCTAACACACTGGTTATAGTACCTATATAACGATATCTCTATAACAGGTGTTATTGCCAAGTATAGCACTTGTCAAAGCACTGATATAAGGGGTCCGACCAGCTACATCATGTAGCCCCCGAAACTATAATAACTTTATTTACCATTTTCGGTTGTGCTGGACATAAAGTCTACAATAGGAGTAAGTAATTACTTAACTATAAACTACAATTACAAAGTGTTTTCGACTTACATAACGAAATGAAGAGGCATAAGAACACTTTCACAAACATGGTTGTACACACGCGCTACTTATGTGGAATAAAGGATTGTACTTTTATCGAACGTCTGCTGATAACGAAAGGTTGTAAGATAATAAGCTTTATTTGGTAATAATGACTAACACTGGGAGTGCACTCTCATTGCCTGATCTATAAGACGAAGTTGTTTTTGTTTTTCATATTTATTAATCGAGTTCTATTTTTCCTTATAGTATTTGTGTACAGTCAAACTTAACAAAGACCACTGACCGGAAGAAACTATGGTGGTCGTTGTTAACGGATGGTCTGTATAAACAGGTGTTTCCACAATAGCTGAATAGTTTTTATCCAGCTTGTCTTTAAACACAGAGTGGTCTTTATTCGGAGGTGATAATTAACACTGGTCTCCGAATTCATTTTATTTACTACATATTATTACATATTATATTACAAGCATTCTGTTCATTCTGCTTGAAAATATGTTCGTTTTCAGCTGCTTGCTTTAAAGATGTAAGTAATGTATTTTAGAGTTTTACCGTTGGTACCGGATAATTCATATGACCAACGCCCCCAGAAGAGTTTAATCATTTTAGGTTTCGGGGGATAGTTCAAGATTCAGAACGTGTCCCTTTCCAGAGAAACCCCCTGGTTCTTTAACATGCCCGGTGTACAGCACCGACACGTGGGACCTCGGTTTTTAGGTATCATCCGAAATACCATTAGTTATGTTAGTGGAGGAGCGGGAGATCGAAACTGCGATCCCTGTATTACAAGTCCTGTGCGTGACCACTGGACCACTGCTACGCTTTTCGCTCTAAAGATTCAAGTGTCTCCCAAGAAAAACACCTTACATTTACATTTACATTGTTTGTACCTTGAGTCATAGACAGTCGACAAAATACATCATCTGGTTCCACGCGACAACACAAACTATCATTCTCATTATACATTGAACATGTATTTGAAACGGGAGGCCATTTTGTTAGGTCGAGTTATTCCCTTCTGCCTTAATAGGGAATACATCTAACTGGTTTGAACAAATCACTTTTTCTAATTCTTAATTCCGCCTCCGTGGTCAAGTGGTTAGAGTCACTGCAACCTCTCATAGATGGGTTCGAGCCCTGCTATCGACAGTGTCTCTTTACGTGAGAAAGTTGGCAGTTTCTTACGGTGGCAAGAAGTCTAGTACTGGTTCTTCCCGGGAAAGATGGTTAGGTAAACTGCCCGCCTGTTAAAATGACCAAAATACGGCTGGAAAATATGGGAGGAACGAGGTATTGTTTTCTGAGAACAGGATATGAACCGAGCATTCGTATAGAGACGCATTTTATATTTTACTGTTGTGGCAGGCCATTACTAATATAAGATCGTCAACAACAATAACAAAAACACACATTGTCTTTATTTTATTGATGAAAGTAATACATTGAAACACCAAATGACAAACTAGAACAATCTCTAATTGCCGGTGCAGGACCCTTGATGTACAAGCTGCAAATGCGGATCTCTGCAATGAGCTGCGTGGAACATACATTTGTTACCTGTAAAGTAAAATAAATGTTTTACTACGAAAATACACCTTTTAACAACAGCTTCTTCTTCTCTAATCTTGTAGTAAGACGGGTTACTTACTCCTATATCAAAGGGATACTAATCCCAAAATGAGGCACTAAATATTGATATAATATTAAAACCAGTTTTTATTGTACGTCTGTATGTCCGTTCACCATAAAGTATATCCAGTCAAAGTTTGTCACCAGTGCATGCTGTAAATGTAAAAAGCCTCAGAATTTTAATCACAACCAGCTAATCCCCGCAATTTTAGAAGTCTTAGACCAGCTAATTAAGTCAGTCGGACACAGAATGGAATCCTTTCGTTTAACTTAAATCTTAAAAAAAACGATGTTATCTAGGCTATGGCGTTGTTCAATGAGGCAAACATGTTTGTTTTCTGTAGACTTTTTCCTTCACGTTCCAGAAACTGAATATTACATTTAAGGCAACTAACATATGCAAAAATTGGACGTTTCAGTTACTGGAATTATTTCTAATCCTTAAACATACGAGTCAAAATTGCTGTTCCAAGCAATTTGAAACACTCAATGTCATGATGAAACTCTATGCATGTGTATTTAAAATGTATTAAGCCTACTTAAAGAAATACACAAAACAACGTCACCATATGTTTTTCCATCCGAGCCACATAGGGGAGCCCATTCTTCAGTGCAAAACAGCGGGCATGAATCTCCAACTGCCCGTTCCGCTGGCTGGTGGCGCTCTACCGATGCTCCAAACACACCTGAAAAAAAGAAGAAATATAACAACACAAATTCTCTCTCTTAAAATATGTAATGTCTTGCAAGAAATTAGCATATTTTTAAAGATAATACAATTTTATATGTTCACTACACGTTTTATTCATTACTGCGTTCACTTACATGCAACGACAAGAAAACAAATGAATATTTTTGCAAACATTTTTAAGGATGTAAGTATATTCCCAGTCTTTGTCAAGCTTTTCTAAAATTGTGCAATTTAATAATATGTGTATGTACTGATAAGATATCGTTTTCAACAAATCGTGACTAAATTTTGTACTGTTATCAACATTATAATAATTCTGTTCTGTTTTCCTATCTGTAAGAATGTAATGCTATACATGGTGAGAAGTTTTGTCACTTTGTTTTATTTCCCATATGATGAAATGTCCAAAGTATACGCAGATTGTATCTAGACAAGAACATTATATTAATCTCATTACCAGCATTTTAAAAAGATTTCATCAGATTGTCTCCCTTGAGTATACATTGATTATGTTCCATGTCTGATTGGATTGCCTCGCTTAGACAGCGCGTGATATCATGACAAAAACACACGCAATCAGTTTGCTATAATATATTAATAAATAAATGGACACATTAACGTTAGTATAAATAAACATGTACAGCAACATAGACAAGTACATGTATTTAAATAAATGAATCAAGCATTAAACACATTTATTACAAATGTGATGTCGCATGTGTCACTTGACCCTTCGGACCACAATAAAGTGGTCTTGATATCAAATAGTCTTTTCATCGAGATCTTTTTACTATAGGTTTGGTCTTAATATAGAAGGGCGGTCTTTAATCGGATGGTCTAAATAGTGGAACTTTAATAAAAATAATTATGAACGTAACTTTTGAATATAGAGGAACCGGCTATTTTAAACCTTAGCCTGCTAAATTTCTACCGTGAATGGACGCGACAATCATTTCTGCAATGGACGATTGACACGTCACTTGTAGAAATTTAGCAGGCTAAGGTTTAAAATAATATCAGTTTGTTCTGGACTGGGTGTCTAGTGAAAATCCACTGACAGAATAGCGAACAGTGGAAATTATGACCAAAATAGAGTTAACTCTTCTATTTAGTGTTTCCCTTGCATCAGCCACCAAACAGCTGGTACAGAGTACTGCGTTATTTTAACGAAGAAAGTTACATGCGACTTATTCCTCTCTAGTGTCTTTTGAACAACCGCCCTCAGTGGATAGAAATATCAAAGAGTTATATAATATTAGTAGAAATTATTTAAATTCTGTATATAACATACTCATCACGTGGTAATTCTCTTTAATCGATAGTTAATCAATTTTGGACTGGAGTTTATGGTCAAATAAGTATTTATGAGAAATACACACAATTTAATTATATTTGCTGATGTAAATGCCCTTTCAGACATGACTTATCAGTATGACAGGAGGAGAAGGTCAACATGGGAAATAATAAACACTTACTACAACAATCAATCCCCCTGCATGTGGTGAGAGCATTGTCTTCTTCCCCGACAACACCCGGCTAACTTGGTATGGGCATATAATTCATAAATATGTTCAATGATTATTGCAAATCTACTACCTCATCTATTAACTTATCTGTCTTAATCAATTAAAGCATTTTGATTTATGATTGGTAGGGATGGTAATGCCTGGTCAAGGGTCATCATCAATTTGAAATTTTAGATGGTTAGGTTGTACAAATCACATGGTTTCTCATAGTTTTATGAAGCAACATTTAAATTCACTTCCGTTAAAAACGCTTTTATTTCACCAGTGCATTTAACTAGATTAGGGCGCTAGTTTTATTCCACGACATTCCACGCTAACACCAGACTACAAGTCACTTATTACATGTATATCATTACAGTAAGTGGTATAGAGATACTGGTATCAGTAAAGGTACGTGCCAGCCAAAGAACCCCAGAAACAAAGTGCTGAAACAAGCCTTGATATCGGACCGAATTATCGTATTTATATCAACGTCTAATTCACTCGTTGCACAAAAATAGACACGTCTTTCAATCTTTGACTTGATGGAAGTTGACTTTGTCACATTCCTTTGTCATATCTGAACGGTCAGTACATAGATTGTAAAAGAAACGCAACTGGGTGCCTTCAGGAAGAAAGGGCATTGTAACACCGGATACAGTTCCTTTCAAATACAGCTCCCAAGTGAGCTGTATTCGGTGCACGTTAACGAATACATCTCCCCGGGGAGCTGTATTCGAGGCGCTTCAATGAATACAGCTCCCCTAATCAAATGGGAGCTGTATTCGGGGTTCTTGTACCTTTTTTCGAATAGAGCGCCCCAGTGACCCGATGCAACAAAGAAGTACCAATCGTTTATACAAATACGCGGCAAAGAATTTAACAAATCCATACCGCTATTTAGGATGCAGTACTTAGCGCTGGTATGTCTGTCATTTTGTCCGCACGTGTTGGGCGGACATTGAATGAACATTTGAAGTTTAAAGACTTTTTTGCTGATATTGAAGAATTATTTTCTTCCAATAAACCATCATTGTTTTCAAGTAAATATTGACGAAATGAAGCTCATACACATTAGGGTGGGCGGCCTGACAGACCGACAGATAAGACAACAGACAGGATAGGACAACATACAGATGGTGGGACAAATAGAGGGACGGAATAAAGTAGGCCTAACATAAGTATATTGTATTGAACATGTGTTAGATGCTTTTAGGCAATTAAGGTTCCTAATTTCTATCCGAGGACATTTTAAACATTGGGATCGTGGTTCTTTATATATTCTAATAAAGCAAACATAAGAAGCTTTATTCGAAGCTCCGCTATACCAAGGGAGCTGTATTCGTTAATGTGCACCGAAAACAGCTCCTCCGTACACACACGTTAAATTCCGACAGGCAGAATGTAATAGAGGTAGTGCCAACCTTGTAGACGATGAGAATCCTGGTCACAACCGACGTATTATGCGGAAATGTTCGTAATCTTGCAATGTTTAACCGCACAAATTCTGAGACAGCTATGAATCTGTTAGAAAAAAAACGAAACAAGACCCAAGACTCAAGACCCGCATGCTTTCCACCCAATGATCAGTTGGCAGACGGCGAAAGGTCGCGTAACTATAAAACGCTTTAATGGTGAAGATATGTCAACAATTTAGATCGGTTTGTTACTTCAGATGAGACATATCATCTTCACGAACTTGGAACAAAATCACTAAGACGACAATGACTTGCACCTGGGTCACTACGACCGCAATCATCTACTATAGCAACAATGCCAACAGTTTCTTTTGGACGTAAAAAGTGTTCTACTTCTTGATCTTCCTTCAAAGAGTACTTCAAAGAGTACTACAATGAATGGAACAAACTAAGCCAATTTACTTCATAAACATAGTATTTTCCACATCAAGCCAATACTAGATATCTGGCACCAAGCTTACGGTCCAGCTGTGTGTCACTCTTTCTGCACCAAGCTTTCGGTCCAGCTGTGGGTCACACTTTCTGCAGGGTTAATTGAAAAGGTCACAATAGCTACACTGCAGATTTGTATATCGAAAACACCAACAAGTTGCAGAAAAATCACCAAAAGCCTAATCGCACGCCCTGTGATCTCTATCTTAAACATTTCGCAACCAGTCATGACTTAATTTTCTAGGCATAACGCCAAAACAAAATTCGAAAACAAGCTAAATCAGTTTACACCCTGTAAAGTCATGACCTATTATAAGTTGTTTTTTTTTTCTCCGGAAATTACCGCACATTCGCCTCGTTTCACAAAGTATGTCATCAACGTATATTGTCATTACAATTTTAGTAAGTAGTCATACTGGTCCAGTTATTTTTAAATTATGACTTTGGACATGGTATAATCTTGATTACCATCGTATTGACGAGCTAATATTGTCACAGTTTAGAACTCTTGTTCCAGATCACTTTAAATTGGCAATGAAATGAAACTGAAATGCGTTCAAAGCATTCATGATAAATAGTTATTGATATTAGCTACTAATACAAACAAGAGTAGCCTTTTAAAAATCAATATTTGTCAAACTTGATATATGGATCAATTTGAGTCGCTTTTTCGTGTGTTTTGTATTGCATATAAATATATTTTGTTTCAGTTACACAAACTGCTTCTTGGTTTAAATTCTCATATGCGTACATCGTGTGCTTAAATACTATATATTCAAGAAGAAATAAAACATAGGAGGACATGATTACAAAATTTAAACCCGAATGTTGTCAGCGCTTTCAGTACTTTGATTTTATTTTCATGTTTTCCTTTTCAGCATTGCGCGCACATTATATGAATATTATGTATTGATGTCTTTTATTTAGGGTGCAGTCTCACTTACAAATGTTCACGTACGTTTGAACCAGACAGGGCTGTCTGGAATGCTTACTAAAAGTCTATTCTGATAAACGAAAGTAAAAGATTCTCCCCGTGGTAAGGCCTGATAATATACTTTTATTGTAGTGCTGAAGATAGTTCTGGCAAATGTGTCACTGATAAATGCCTATTAGAGTTCCATGATGCTAGGATACACAAATCGATCGTGCTTTTCAATGCACAGTCTGTATATAAGAATAGTTTTCATTCACATTTATGTCACTTCCGTTATAAATTGCAGACGATTAAGACCCTACTTCCGGTTGAATTCAGAAATCTGTTCCACTTTGGTATTATTATGGGGTTTTTTTTTGTCCGAGACATGTGAAACGATAAACAGCCTCCTGGGTTAGAGTTATTGTAGTAGCTGACTTGAAATTACTGCTACCGCCCATTGATTGTGGGTCATTGACCCAAATTGCACTACCGACCATGTCTTTTTATCTTACTGAGGATAGGAGTCTAGTATTTGTCCTTCCCAGGAACAAAGGCCAGGTACTCAGCCGGTCTGGAAATAAATGAGACGCTATTGACACTGCCCACCCACGACTCCCTCCCCTCAAAAGAAAAAGAAATGTGAGTTATTTTCTTTAAAAAAGAAATCAATCTTGTACTCGGTGAAAAAGTATGTTTTCTACTTCTGGTTGGCACCACTTGTTTTAATACTGGTTGACCTTTTTCTTACATAATTAAAAAATAAAGTATAAGTTACTTGTCTACAGTAATAGGGCTATTTTTGGCACACACACTTAATTCAGGGGTAGGTCTTTCTCTATACCATACGGCACTCGAAACTCACTTGTACATACATTGTACCAATTATGTATGCAACAAATGTATATTGGAAGTATCACTAATGCAATTTATACATAAATATCCATTACAGTAAAAAACAGCCTGCACAAATATAAATATTAACAAACCTCCGTCTTAATAATCATCATGTTAAATGCTCAGCATAAGTTAGTATATGTATTAATTAAGTGAATTTGTTAAACGTGTGAGTAATGCAGTTTAACTACCCAACCAGAGCTCTAAAACACTATACCATCACCATAGATGAAAGAAAATGATACATAAAATCATTTATGACACTTTTGTGTGCAAGCTTAGGCAATGCAACTATAACTTCTGACAGAAGATAAAAAGATAATAACGTGAACTATATTGGAAGGCATGCTTTCGATCTTCTTGAAGCTGTATATTGTATATAAAGAAATACCCGTGTAAAATCGTATATTATGACATGTAGAAATATGCGGAAACTATGCATTATTATTTAGATGTTTTACTTTAATGATTGATTGTAGGGTAAATCCATCGTTTCTTTGTAAGAGACTGTAGTATTAGACCAATCATAAGTTCCCTACTGGTGAAACTAATTTCAAAACTGAGATAAAATATCATAGTAATACTTCGAACCGGAAGTCGTTGGCAGGAACAAGGATTTCGGCCTCATTAGCCTAAAGGACCAGCAACAGATAAATGATTAATGAGAACAACATAGTCGTTACCAAGGTAAAAATGGCTACCAACATTTGTTTTCAAAATCAGTCACATAATTTATTGGAGCAGAAATAAAATCAATACCATTTAAATTGACACGTGTATTCAGTTCAAGAACTAACGACAGAACCTTAGTATATGTTGGAATAAAGTCTTTAAACCAGAAACACATTATACGTGTAATGTAGCATACGCTGGGGTAACAGAATATATAAGAATTATTTAGCAAATCCTGTCTATCTATATGAAGTTTTGAATATCTATTAAGACTTTGTTAACCGTCCTAGTTTAATACAAAAACTTTCCAATTACAAATGGTACCTCTAAAGCCATTTAAGTGTGGTTTAATCGTGTTGTCTGTCGTACAAATTGCATAGATATCCGGAGACTAATGTCCTTACACCGGTTTCTGTCGAGGTTTTACAACTTTGCAGACAATTTTATTTACTGGAAACACCCTATGACATATAGATGTTGGCACTTGTACTAAATCTGTTACTGTATATTTGTCTTTTATCATTAACTCAGACACTTTATTGTATTGTATTGGAATTCAGAACAATACTTTGATTCCCTGGCAGCAAAATATTTACGAGTGCAAAACAAGCGCATTTATTTGTATGAGTGGCATATCAAACCAAAGCTGGACTACTTTAATCGCGTTAATTTATTGTATTTGCCTACTTTCATAATGTATTGCGATACTTTTTACAGTTAGAGTGGGCTTTCACTATGAGTAACATATGTAAGAGCTAAATTATCAAACTGAATATTAAAGAAAACGCGAGATAGAATGAATATGCTGATTAAGATATATCGGACCTTTCGAAAAGTAAATCAATGTTAAACTTTGTAAGACGTCAATAAGTATTATCATGGTCACCAAGTTTATTTAACAATTTCTTGTGATATAATTTTATGAACAATATATTTACTTCCCCCGATTACTTATTTTTAATAATATTTGATATTTAGTTATTTTTTTCAGTTACTGTGCAACGTTAATATTTTACACAAATCGCAACACTATTCTTCCCTGGGACAAAAGTGAATTTTGTGTACTCTAAGTCTTATAAGGCTTTAATTTCGGTGGACAAAAAGAACCATGACAAGCTATAGTATATATATCATGGCGGGTATATACTTTTCACTGAAGTTTGTAAAATATTTCTTTGGGAATTTCATACGGATTTTTGCGCTTTTGAGGTTAATATTTGAGAATACGTTCAACCGAATTATTTTCTCATATAAGTTTGGTGTACACACAGGATCTGTAATGTATCCCCTGCATTTGATCTATACTTCACTTTCATCTGGGATTCAATGTATCAAATATCAACATCAAGTTTCAAATAATAGATATTAAAGTCTTTTATTTCAGCTTGTAATATCTCGTATGACTGCTGATGAACGTGTCCCAGGCATGTCTTTGTCCTGTATCTGTCAAGCCATGTGCATCCATCTAGGAACGGCGTTGTTAGTGCAGACATTTTTATCACCTGCACATTACCCTGTCTTCCTGCCACAGCCTGTTCTTTTTATCAAATCGGGCATTTATGTTGCAGCAATCCAAGATACGTTTCAATTTATTTCAGGCAATGGATAATTACACAACAAAAGGCACAGTGGAGGCAGGTCGTAATTTGGACAAATAGCAGTAATTAAGGTACAAAGGATCACATAAACATGAAGTTTATATCAAAATTTGATCCCTCTAACACATTAAATAGGGTAAAAGACATCCGACTGAGGTCAACTAATTTGAATACAGTCATAGATGTATGAAAGAATATTTTTTGCGCAGGTATTTGTAATATAATGTAACTTAGACTGTTGTATGGGTGACGGGCGAATGAACTGACGAAAAACACCATAGACAGACTTTTGAGCAATAGATGTAAATGTATGAATTAAATGTGTTGCATAATTTACTGTACAAATTGCATTGAGTAAAAAATACCTCAAATGCATAGAAAACGAAAAGGACCCAGAGCAGTTATATTAATTGGAATAACTTACGAAACATACCTGCATATAAATTAAGTGTAAAAATTTAAA
Organism: Saxidomus gigantea; assembly: GCA_032359765.1. NCBI lineage: Eukaryota > Metazoa > Mollusca > Bivalvia > Venerida > Veneridae > Saxidomus > Saxidomus gigantea. Next base: position 13,620 of record JAUMHA010078975.1, read on the forward strand.
AAGAATTGCAAATGATATTATACAGTATGAAAGGAAACGTTTTATGGCATTGATAGAATGTATCGGTTTACAGTATATTACAACATTATAATTAAGAAAAATAAATGATCAAGTTTGTGACATCGCAGAATGTCACGACGTGTTTCCGATATTTTTTTGTCTCAAAGGTTGGGCCTTAAAGTACAGTCAAAGGCATTGCTAAATGACACTGCTTAAAAGTTTAGACTGAATTAACAACTGTACCCATGCAAGTAAATTTTAGTGCACTATACAATGTTGAGAAACTTTTTAGGAATATACCGCCTTGTCAGAACGGGGTTTTGTTGTTGCAATGCCATGTCGTTTGACTGTGGATTCGTTATTGCTATCGATGCAATCGTTTGACTGTGGATTTATTGTTGTTGTGTGATGCTGCTGTTTGACTGCGAATTAATGTTGCTATATGCGATGCGAGAAACTTATATTATCAGCTGCTGCATTGATTGTCAAAGCGTTTTTTGTCTCACTGTGAAAATTAAGTATAGATTTTGTTATTTAAAATCAGTAGGTCAACGAAACAGTTTCAAGAAAGATTTACTGTAATATTCAGGAAAGATAAATTGTTAATGTTAAAGAGAAAGTAAATTTTGACACATTTTCCAAGTAAACATCGTACAAACCAGCATTCTCCTTGGTCTCTCGTCATGAATAAATTATTTTATCTTTTCATTTCTAGACATTTTTCAGATGGCATCACAGTTTTTGCAATACCTTTGCAACCTGGAGTCATGAAAGGTTTTTATCACTTCGGAAAACCTTTATCATCATGGGGAGGTTTAACTTTTTATCATGAGATGACAAGGTTACTGCAAATAGATGTCAAAATTCCCGACATGTTCTTGTCAAGATGTAAACTTTTGTATCCGATATTGCAGATAAATGTTCTAATCATTTTTAGGTGACTGCCGGAGCAATCGCTCTTGAGGTAAAAGAATCATATAATCTTTCTGAGTATAATTTTTTTCAAAAATTTGACAGAAAAATGTAACTATGTTAAGGACGAACATAAGATCTATTTCCCAGGACCATGGTGTCATTTTCACAGAGAAACAAACCGCCCAATATTCTGAAGAACGCGGAGGTGTTCCCGATCAACAATCGTCAAAATATGGGTCTATGAGCATGCCTCTCCAAACCCGTATAGATTTTAAGGTCAAAGGCCAAGGTTTGGTCAACAAAAGCAAGGTATATGAACTACGGGTGGATAAGGTATTGACCAAGACCAAATGGGTGACAGTTACTTCTGTTGAGGGAAGAGGCCGTGATGAATTATAATTAAAATCCGCTTTAAAACGAGAAACTGTTGGGTATACCGTCATATATTCCGCAACATCTGTAAGGACAACAATTGTAGAGATCATGCTTTTAATAAAAAAATGATAGCTCTGAATGTCCAGTTTTGATGATCATGAACGGTTAAGTAACTCCAGATGATATCTATATCAAACGCTGTTTATTGATTTTAAGGTCAAATTAGATTGGATAACAGGTAAGCCACAACTTATTTTAATGTGAGAAGTGTTACAACATGCAGCTCTGTTGAATGAATGCCATCAAAGATAATATAGGCGAACTTTGTTAGTAGTAGTAGTTATCACAATTACAATAATCTTTATTTAAAGTTGGCAAGTTACATTAAACAACAAATATATGCTCATCCAACCGCACATATAAGTTGGCGTATGCTGGTCTTAATATGATAGGAAACCGGAGAACCCGGGCAAACCCGGTTATCACCGGTTATCACCTACCATTTTACATTCTACCTTCGATTGGGATCAAATCCGGGTTGTATTGGCGACACGCGAGTACACTTACCACTGCGCAAACCGGGCAGCCATATTGCATATTGTCGTTTTCTTCCGGAATGGCAAACAAATCAGTATGAAGATGATTTTAGATAATCTGAAAGTTGAAATGTTTCATAAAATCGTCAGTTCCTCGGTATCTAATTTCATGATTTCACAATTTCA
>JAUMHA010079085.1:0-12734 GCA_032359765.1 Saxidomus gigantea
ATGAATTTAATAGAAGAAATTACGGGACCTTGAAAATCGTCCGATTTTTTTAGGATTTCGGTTTTCTGAGAGTCCGGTTTTCAGGGAGTTTACTGTACAACGCTATCGATTGTACACTGAATGGATTATCATACAGATGTATAGTTATGAGTTTGTAATAAAACAAGTTTTAGTCGGTTATTTTATTCAAATTAGATAAAAATTGCAGTTGAAATGCAATAAGATGATGGAAGTAAAGACAAACTAGCATAAATAAGGTTTGTGTTTTTTTTCTATGTAGTAGTGATACTGTTCGGGGGGTACCAAATAAACAAGAAATTTGAGTATGATTTTTGAAAATTTTGTTTTAAATTATTTTGTTGAAGAACAACCAAAGTTGACCACAAAAACATCGATTTTTCAAACCTACATCATTGTGTTTACATTAACAACGGACATTCCAAATACCTGCTCTTGCGAAATCTTGTATGATGCAATCGCACTCATTTTTTTATGTAGTTCAGAAAGCTTGATATTCCTTTTGTTTAGTTTTTAGATGATATTAAGGACGAGTGTAAATATAACTAGCATTTATCACTATGTTTTTTTTCATTTCAAAAGAAATGTACTTTATTTTAGACTCGGAACAGGCCCTGAAAGTGGTCGCGCCAAAACGCAAGTGGTCATGTAAATAAATAAACTGTCCCCGTGACCTCAATCGAAACATTCGGCGATTTCCCGCAGATATCCGTTTCCAAAGGTTCTTGGGAGTGGTCACGTGATAATTGTCAACTCGGCAAGATGGCGGTCAATTGGTGAAAATTCTGACCAGCTCGAAACTTTCATTGTGCGTTCCGTTTAATAAATAAAATTTGATATTGAATTTTGAAAGCTTATAGTCTGATTAATTTAAATTATTAACTGTTTTCGCTCATTTATTATGAAAAACTGAAATGCGAGCGTGGCAGATTTCTGACACGATTATTGTTACGATTTCCCTACGGAGTAAGCTTCAGCGTTTCCGTTCTGTCAAGCATATAAACCGGGTACGCTGAAGATGTTTTAGCTAGATATTACAGTACTTTATTTTATGTTTCCAAGGGAATAATAGAGTTTTCTCAGTGAAATAAAAGTGATAGTCCACAGTTTTGAATCGGTGGATTACCATTTTTACATGTATTTTGCACTGTCTTTAACCCGGAGTTACGTCAAAAAGTATACCGAGCGTAATTAATGCTGGAAACCATGCGACGATGACGTCATTTAAATTACGCTCGGTATACTTTTTGACGTGATTTCAAAAACAGTGAAAAATAGAAATGGTAATCCACTATTTCAAAACTGTGGATTATCATTTCTATTTTTCACTGTTTTACACTGAAAAAAATCTATAATTCACCGGAAAACATAAAATAAAACGTGATCTTACACCGAAACCAACAATTATCCTGTATATCATAAGAATTTTACTTCTCTACATTTTGCACAGGTTTAATTCTGAAACAGCTTGTACGTTGTATATACAGAAAAGTAAGATTACAATTTAATTCAAGCTATGAATAACACTAAAGTCTTAAAGAAATAGTCATGAATATGAAATAAAAAGAAACAAAAATATTTCTATCGGTGAAAAAATGTCGGATACTTATATTTCAAGTTATCGAGTCAGTAGTTGTTTTTTAAAGTGTGAATATCCACTTGTCATTGAAATATACGTTTTTTCTGTAAACTCTAACCTATAAAACGACTCCGCATTTAGTGAAATTCCGGATATAAGGAACACATTTTCTGGGCCCGATTTTTTCCCTTCTATTCTGTATGAATATAAAATACTCCTGATAAACTATTTAAATGGTCCCAATGAGTTTGCTATATACGATGTTTACTGTAACCAGAAACCACTTAATACTAAAAAAATCGATTTAGATTCAAAGATATGTTCTGATATAAAAAACTATGGGGGTCTGGTTTGCTCGATTTAAGACTTAGATTTATGATCGATGATTATCCGTCGTCCGTCCATCGTCCATCATTGCCCGTCCGTCAGGATTTTGCTTCAACAACAACAACTCCTCGGAAATCACTGAGCTAATGTCGATTAAACTTGAAAGAGATATTCATTCAATAAAGTGCTATGAAAGTCGTTCAAAGTATTCAATTCCATGCAGAACTCTGGTTGCTATTGCAACAAATAGGAACAACTTTACAAATCTTCTCCTCTGACCCTACCATGCATAGAGCTTAGATATTTAGCTTTTAGCATTGTTAAGCGGACCTCTTTCAATACAATAATGAACCACGGGTCAATACTGACCACGCCACTTGATTAAGAATAGACTTATATAGGATAAAAATTTAAATCTTCTCTGAAACTGCAAGGCCTAAAATTTAAATATTTGGCATGACGAATTGCCTAGTAGACCTCTACCAAGTTTTTTCATAACGGGGGATCACTTGATTTTACATAAGTTAAAAATACAATTTCCCAAACCGCAAGGCATGGAGCTTAGATATCTAGCATACAGCATTGACTAGATTTACATAGACGTATATGGGAAACGACTTAAAATGTTCTTCTCCTAAACCCACGAGGCCATGAGCTTGGATAGCTTTTTGTGTAACCGTGTCTATGCGTCCTCCTCGAAGTTTGTTCACGTCTTGACCCTGAGTTCGAAACTGACTACACTAGTTTTCATATATACTTTAAAACACTTCTCCTAAGAAACCTTAAAGGATAGAGCTTAGATATTTTGCATGTATCTTTTTCAAACGGACCTCTACCAAGTTTGTTCAAGTCACACCCTTTAGGTCAAACTGACACTGCCCGGGGGTCACTTGATATGGGTAAAACTTCTGCAGAACTTGTTTTACTTAGACTTGGAAAACTTTGAAAATATTCTTTTAAACCACAAGGCCTAGAGCTTAGATATCAGAAATGTGTCACTGCCTAGTGTTTTTCTTACAGGTTTGTCCAAATAAAAATATCAACCGGGGGGTCCCTTTGTCTGTATATATAGTTGTAGGAAAACCTAGCTTCAAATGCGTTACTAAAGAAATCAGCGACTTACCAAGCAACCACTGACTTCCTCAGCAACCAGTGACTTCCCTTTGAAACACGTGACTTCCTTAGAAACCAGTGACTTTCTTAGCAAAACCCTAGCAACCAGTGGCTTCCACTTCTATTCGGTGACTTTCCTAGGAACCAATGCCTTCCTTAGGAAGTGCTGAGTCAACCTTTAGCAACAATTGACTTTCTTAGGTAAGTGCATTGGTAATCAGATGAGAGATTTGGTTCGATTATCTTTCAGAATCTTTGCTATTTGTACATAGACTATTACACTTTTACTTACAGTATGAGGAACCACAAATGGAGAATTGGACTGATTGTTGCGTCAATATTAATCATGCTTTTGTTTGATCTGAAATCTCGCTTCAATAAAGTGTTCATATCCCCAAAAGATGAGACGTGAGTTAATCCTTGTTTTATACATTTCCTTTACAATTTATCAGTTGGTTGTCACATATGTAATTTACTATACATTTAAAATCTATGTATCGAGCAGATAAAGGTAACTCTAAGCATTAGCACATATGTATCACTTTTACTTTTTGAGGTTCGTCTCCCTGGTCAGGCGGTTAGAGTTGCTGACTTGAAATCACTGTACCAACTCCATGATTGAGAGTCATGGGTTCAATCCCTACTACTGTGAAAAAGTTAGCAATTTCTTACGAAAGATAGGAGTCTAGTATTGGTTCTTCCCTGGAACGATGTATGTGTAAAATGCCAGCTTATAAAAACAACCGAAATATGATTGAAACAGGCGTTGAACTCCTAAAACAACCAGAGGCGTAGCTGCTATAAAACAAAGCAGGTTCGGATCTACAACTTGTTTGGAAAATGAAAAAACGAAAAACGTCAAAAATTCAATAAAGCTTTAGGAAGGAATGAAAATAATCTTGCGTTTTATCATTTTACAAGCATGATAAAATGAAGGGTTTGAGTGTTAATATACTTAACTTTATACTTACTAAACTGAACAAAACAACTACATGTAAATAAAACACAAACATTCCATGAAAGGTATGTCATACTAGTATCTTAGTTTTTCTGCACCTAAATTTATTTTTTAACACGGTACAAGACCAATGACCTTCCTTCTCCAGATTTTGTTAGTCCGAACTTCTTTACCATGACACAAAGCATTGTCCTCTGTTTGTTAAAACAACTTCGTTGTCTGGTCTGTCCAAGAGATTTTCTTCCTGTATGCCCGACATTTGCGTGTTTCAGTGTCAACAGTTTCAATGTTTCTGGCCTTGCGACCTTTGGTTTTTAAAATCTCACTCTCATTTTATCGAAATCTATGTTGTGTTATGTTTTTGCGCTTTTCTGATTGATCAATTTCTATCGTCGTCCTACGATTGAATATATCTCACTTTGAAAAAAAACTTTGGTTTAAGTGTTGTACACGTAACTAATATTGCAAGGTTGAGAAAAAACTAGTCAAATGTTATTATTGAATAGGGGTTTTACATTGCTTGTAAGGCTGGAAATAAGTGCTTGGCTCCAGAATCTCTGATTTTCGCCACTCATTGGAATATCTTGCTCTTCGGTGATCAGATTCAGAAAACGTTAATAGTTCAACTATTTAAGACGCCTTGTGCCGTGCAATCCAGTATTCACGAATTTTTAAAACTACATAAAATAGAAATAATTAGCAAAGTTTCAGACAGAGACATGCTCTGCCAATTTGTTCGTGACTATTTCAACTACAACGTATACATCTTTTCAAGGGTATCAGATACCGAGTGTTTTTCTTCTACGTTTGTGTTTTATCAAAGCTAATGTAATATCATCTCGGCAGGTGCTGAATGTTTATTGAAATATTTAAAATGCATTACCCAATTGTCATGATACATGTACACAACAAGCAGTATAATTTGAGCCCTCTTGCTCCACAATTTGTAAACCCCAGCAAAAGATACTAGAAGCTACTGATATCTGATACCCGAACGGTTAGTTATCGCACGCTAGTGTATTATAATTGAGCTCCTCATCTTCACTTAACTTTAAAGTAAATGGAATGAACTTTGTGTATACAGTTTCCCATATCAGTTTTGTTAAGAAAAAACGCCATGGTATAAAACAAACCATTGTGTGAACCCAATCTGCATTCTTCCGCGGAACACATTCTTATTATGCACATACATTACCAAGGATAAGTTGGGCTCCAGTCAATTCCGTTTGTTTGAAAATATTGCGAATAACACAAATATTGTAGTTGAATAATTTTACAAAACTCGATAAAAAAAGATACGAAATAAGACCAATCTGTTACTTCCTTTATTGACTAAATAATAATATTTAAACGGTTCAAAGAACACAACTGAATAATATAAACCAAAAGAAAAATAAAAGAAAGCTAATACATACACGAGGCCATAGTTACATTGCACCAGATCTCACTAACTAACAAGATTATTTTTTTCTGTTATAAGATTTCAATTGTTAGGTCTTTCCATCCGTCCGCCTAAAGTTTTATTTCTAAAAGTATCCTTATGATGATAACAGTTCTTGGAATACGAACTTGAATTCTAGTTAAGAATTTTATGAGCAAATGGATAAAAATAAAACTTTTTATCGTGACTAAAACTACAATGACTATGGTCTTTAGTTTTTGTCAAAATATGTCCATAATGCCTAAGAATGCAGCGGTGGCGACATTAAATCTTATAATGTCCCCGAACCCCTAGAAACTGTGTGCTTACAAATTGCTTTTGCCCTGATACGCCCCTGACAACCTCAAAAAGCAACATAAGGATAATTGTTAGCCTTCTTACTGAAATACTGTTAGTGCGAATGTACTGATATAAAGTGTCAAGCTTTGAAATGAGTCGGTCATCATGTTAATGGCAACTATGATAGCTATGAGAATCTAAAAGCTATGCTACGTTTCTCACAAATACGAACTTTTTCAAACTTTCAGTATAAGGGTTGCTTTTCGCTTTATCAATTCCACATATTGTTGCAGTAAAGTCGTTTTCAGCAACATATCAAAGAACAATCAAACATACCAGTTAAACAGCGAACCAAAGACCGTAGATTCTGATTGGAAGATGAAAGAACTTCAGCGGCTTGGTGATCTTGTACAGCGAAGACTCACATACCTTCAGGTTAGTTTGGATGGAGAGCCTGTAACAAATTTACAGCTTTGATTCGAAAAGGGACAGTATTGTTCCATTCACTGATGCTTATACCTTTTGATTATGTAGGTTGATGTTCTGGATATAAGTGTTACTTTACGGGAAAACTTGTCATGCCAGGCTATATTCCGCCTACCTGATTTTATACAATAGCGGCTTTAATCTCTATATAGTAAATAAGCTTTTGCTACACCTCTAGTTTTTACCGCCACCTTCTGTACACTGACTCAGTCTCTTATTGTAAAACGGGTGAATGTATATAAGTTCACCGTCAAAAACCAACTTATTTATTTGGTACATTGTTACTGAACAGGCTTCTCAACCAAAAAGGCATGGTTTCTGTGATCTGTCAACTTTGCATGAATTCAGGCGGAAAACATACCCAACTGTCAACTTTCATTATGAAAAAGCAGAAAGTTTAAAGTTCTTACGTGAAGGAAAACGTATATGCATAAAATTGACCTAAGTAATCGAAAGGTATAAAATCATCACTGAGTAAAACCACATTGTCATTTTCTCAAATAAAAGCCTTAATTCTGTCCTATGGAGTATAAAACCAACTCACCTAATATAGTTTTCGTCCTGTTCCGGCGCCAAGTCAAAAGGTACCAATGGCTGTTTTTTTTAAATCACTTCCAAAAAAAAGGGGAGCCAGTGTTAACGAGTTGTATTGTAATTTATTTGAGAAAACTCTATAATTCACTGGAATACATAAAATAAATGTTTGTATCCATCGTTTTGTAATGGTAATACTGTACCAGCTGGCGAAAACTTTATGATGTCATACCGCAATTGAAAATTTCAGAACCCAAAGAATTGTGACACTAAAAGGAAAGTATTGTGTAAATTCCCATATAATCGTAAGTTTTGGTTGTTTTACAAATTTTGGATAGATAGCTATACAGTATTGTAGTTCGCTGTTTTGGCCGCGATTTTGTGCGCAAAATAAATATTTTTATTGACTCATATGTTAAAGTTTTTTATGAACATAAATAAATGTGTTTATTGAGTACCTTAAATGGTTTGACAGGCATCGGTCGATGCGATAATTTGATTTAAAATACATCAAAATGACAGCATCAGTACTTAATTACGTCCACATTCTTTGTGCGAAAACCAGTATTTATGCTTCAATTATAATTAATTGAAGATTGTTACGTATTTGAAACATACATGTTAACATATTCACGATATTGTTTTAGCTGGATATGGAAGTCAAATGCATGACGCGTTATTTTGTCTTGCTGTTGCGTACGCAACTAGGCGGACACTTATTATACAATCTACAGACTGGAGATATTCTAAACGAGGCTTAGAGTCAATGTTCCTACCTCTGAGTAACAACTGCACGTCAATCAAGAACCAAAGTGTGACCCTGAAGAACGGTAACTATATATTAGAAACTTATTACAAAGTGTTAATTCTGAAAATCTTCATGTTGAAACGGTAGGCCATATGCATTGCAACATGCAATTTGTTTCAACGAAAATAGATAAGAAAAATGTTTGAGAAGTTTTGCTTGTTTAAAAAAATGTTGTTGATAATATGTTTTTATAATTACATAGATCTAGTTATTATGCGTCCACACGCTGTCCGCTCTGTAACTTGTTGCACATGTTTGTTTGTGGGCATAATGTCTTGGATAAGTACTATAACCAGTGAAATCTTTCAAGGTACTTTTGACAATGGCCCTTGAATTATCTAAAATTGGCCAAAGTAGCATTGTCCGCTTTCTACGTTTAACAGTTTTCATTCGATCTTCACCAAACTTGATGAAGCAATACTTATAATAGTCTGTAGTTGCTGTGACTAACTTATAACTTGAGGAGTGAAAGTGGCGTGTGCTGTGGGATAAGGGAACTAGGTAGCTTTCAATTGGGAGCGCGTCCAGTTCATTTTGGATTTTATACATAAGAGATAATATGTTGTCAATGCGCCTAAGATCTAGTCTGCGTATGTTAATGAAACGGAGCATGTTTGTGACACTGAACGTTTAGCCAAATTGGACTTTATCCGTCGAGCTGCCCTTCTTTGGACACCCTCAATCTGGTCTATGAGGTTTTGACCATATCTCGGATCCATATTACAGCTGCCGTCTCACTAGGGTATGATAAGCAATGGACTTAAGGGATTAAGATTTTACTCTCATGTTTCTGCGTGGAAACCCTAATGTTTCTTTAGCTTTTTTTGTTGACCTATTTATGTGGTCGTCCAACGTAATATTCTTTTTGATATCCACGCCACCATATTTTGCCGATGTAACAAATTCAATTAGGACTCAATGAAGATAAAACTGGATGGGAATAGGATGTTTCCTTCTAGTGATGTGGATTACTTGACATTTGGAATGGTTGAATTCCATGTACCACTCGAACTCTTCTATCCTTTTGATGGTTGGAGGGTGACCGATTGGTTTGCTAATGACAAGGCTAGATAGAGTGCAGTATCATCAGTCAAGAGGCAAACTTTGGAATTGATATAATGTGGGAGGTCATTATGTATGCAAGGAAGAGCAGGGTCCTAATAAAGACCACATAAGGAGACATGGAAGGCATCTGAACTGGTGTCATTTAGGACAACTGATTGGAGTCTGTTATCTACAAAACTTTTAATCCACTTACATGTAAATGGTTGAACTCTGACTCCATAATTGTGCATTTCCATTCGAACTTTCTCACTACTAACGTTTTCGAAAGCGGGGATTGACCTGTTGCCTTTTTTTGTAGAAAGTTTGCTGACTTCCACTGGGATGGCAGTGATCCTTCATCAAGGGATTTTTAGAATAAAACCTTGAGGATTGGGGAGAGTTCTTTATAGACTGTTTGAAGAATGATAGACTTGATTTTATAAGGACCACTAGCCTTAAGGCTTCTGTCTTGAATAATAACAACACTTTTTCACACAAATTGTTTTATTTAGATTTGTCGAATATAACAGACATTGAAGTTGTGAAGTTACCGCGAGAATCTCAAATTAGGAAACGCATGAGCTATATACCACCTTCTATACCACAAGACCTAGCTGCCGACCTTACTCGAGTTCACCAAACTCCAGCAGGCTGGTGGATGGGACAGCTCTTAGTTTATCTTACCAGAAAAAACAAGACTCTGAAAAGATTTGTAGAACAGAAAATACAGTCAGTACAATTTCGTCATCCTATAGTGGGGTAGGTGCGATAGCTTTAACATTCGTTCATGTAGACTTCAGTGCTCAACCTAGGATTTTTAAAAGGCAGGGTGCTGGGAAAAGGGCACTTGAGAGCGCGCAAAAGTGTGATAAAAAGAGCATGTTCAGATGCTCTATATTTGAATTAGATTAACATTTCCAATAAGTACTTATTTACTGACTTCTGGTCATTTCTTAACACCTATAAAACTATGGGTGCATTATAATAGAGCAGCCAAGCTCCCAAAAGTGGCTTCGTAACAGGGCCACAAAAATGAACAAAATGAGTCGTATACCAAAATGTTCAGGAAACTCTGTATAGTGTAGTGTCCAACTATAAAATATTTATCTAAAAGGCTGATGAAAAAGAAACACACATACACATATGTTCTAAGAAAGTGCTAAATAAGTACGATATTTTGAGGTTCATACAAGGTTACTATCAAGGTCATGTTCAAGGTCAAACGTACAAAATGAAAAGAAAAATCCCTTTCAAACTAATTGCTTCTTATCTTGATTCAAAACTATATGATAGCATGTCCTGTTTGAAATGAATAATATCTTATATATATACATGTATGTATTTTTATTTAACAACAATTTTGTCACAAATGGCTGCCTTTTTCAAAATGACAGGTTCTAAGCAAGTCAAGGTACAAAATGTTCATGGGAAAAGAAGGTGCAAATGAAACACACATAAGCATGTTTACTAAAAAAGCGCTAAATATATACGGTATTTTGAGTTTCATGTACGGTCACAATCAAGGTCATATTCAAGGTCAAAAGGTCAAAATTACTATAATATTCACTGTTTCATCTCATTTCTTTTTGTGTTGATTCAAAACTATACATCAAAACTGTATGATGAAGGCAGTCCTATTTAATTTTAATAATGTTATATAGACACACGCTTTTAGTTTTTAGACAATTTTGTGTGAATAGAATTGGTTGCCATGGAGAAATGCATATTCAAGCTCAAGCTCAATACGCTTTTAATTCATAGCCATTTCATGCAAATAATATTGGTTGACATTGGTCAAAAATGCACATTGTATTCACAATAGCAGGTTTTTTTCCTAGTCAAGGCATGAAATATATAAAGAAATAGAAGGTGCAAATGAAACACGCATAAGCATTTGTACTACAACATTACTTAAAATCAAGGTCATAGTCAAGTTGAATGTATTACTAAAGAAGTACAATTGCCTCACGTAATGTCTTCTGTTAATATAAAGTTATAAGATAGAAGAAGTCCAGTCTGGAATAAGTACATGTATTACTTTGTATTCATATCCTTTAATGATACAATACTTTACCAAAATATAGTCAGTTACCACGGAGAATTTCAAAATGGCTTCTGAGATCCTCTTTATTCACAATCTTTTTTAATTAATTTTTAGTTTCATTATTATAAATAACATACATGTATGAACAATTTGGTTTTAAGGAAAATATATAGTAACAGTAAAATAGTTAAGGTCGATGTCATTTATAACGACAAAGTCAGGGGGTCAAACTAACCAAAAGGTGTATGTTTAGTGTGTTTGTTTGGTTAACTAGACCGGATCTTGTCGGTTTGTCATACGTTTAATTACTCGATGATACCGGTTATAAAACTGGCATTCCCTATTTTACATCCATATCTGTGTCCTTAATAATTTTGTTTTTCCCAGTTATAAATGTTATTTTCCATTCAAATTCAACCCATTACTTAAACATTTATTTGTGCTGTGTTATGTGGTGTGTCTACATTACTGGTATGTGCTGTCCTTTTCTTTTTCACCTGACAAAAGCTTTGCCTTCATGCAGGTACCATTTTAGCCGCAGTGTGTACAATGTCTCGTAGATGGCATATTCATTTTGGTAAATAGATCTGGCTATTGTCATGTGATGTGTTTGATGGCGTGAAGGGAATATATTCCTTATCTGTTTGAGTTTGTTTTTTTATTTTTAATAATTTGGCCATCATAATTACCTTAAAAGTTGAGAAATTGTTTTAAGATATATTTCCGTAATGCTTAGATTTTCTTAAGGTAATATGTGTCCTTCAAAGCTGAATAATTGTCCTACATAGTTATATTTACTCCATTAGGTTTAAGATAGAAATTTACTTCCCCCTGTGGGTATCAGTTTGTCCTCATATTATACCTTTTCGAGATAAAAAGGAATTATATATGCCTTAAAAGTTAACTAATGGTACTAAATGGTTGTGATTTTTCCTAAGTTAAAGATTATTGTCCCTATTATTTATAAGTTTGCCATTGTTAGTTAAGATATTGTAGTTTCTAGTTAAAAAAATTATATCACCCATAAGGTTGCATTTACCGAATTACAGGTGCAACTTTCCTAGTAAAGTTATCTTCATAGTTCAAGTTCATGACAACATGTCACTTATAATTTCAACTCTCTGTATTCTTTTAACACGGAATGTAAATATGATTAACTAATTGATTTTTCGCCAGGTCTATAATACCAAGGATTCATCTTTTTTTTACCGAGAAACGAAGTAAGTCTCAGTATAGTCCCGAAAAAGTAATGACATATCACAACAAGCAGAAAGAAATTACCATCTTAACTTTGAATAATAGTCGATACATTTGATCTACAACGCCTAACGAAATTGGTTAGAGATAGGAGCTCCATGTGAAAGATAAAAAGCGTTACATTTATCTTTGAACATTGCCGACGCGCCTGTCAGAGAAGCTATAAAGTATCGCCCAATATTTGCTTCCTAAACTCTGCCTTTTATCAGTTTTTTTTATAATTACCGATCAAAACTATACTAGTTTGTATGTTATCTTTAACGCGTCTTTAGAGATAACTCAAAGCGATACACCATTGTTGATGCCAAGAGCTGTTTGTAAAACACGTTTGCCACCCTTGATGCAAAAATTGTACTATGAAAGGAACAGTTTTTAAAGTAAAAGTCAGTGTGAAATTCGTTAAAACGGCATCTGTAAAAAATGTAGAATAAAAAAAAAAATAAAAAAAATAAAGCATTCTAAAAAAACAATATTTCTACGAACTGACCTTGACCTTTTTAGTAGTAACCTTGACCTAAAAAAAGATTTTTGCGTAAAACAATTTAATAATAAAAAACAAAAATTTGAAAAATCAAAAATATTAAGTAACAGTGACCTTGTCCTTGACCCTTAAAAAACTGTGTTGCTGAAAACAATTAAAAACTAAAACAAATGTGAAAAAAATCTATTTTTGGTAACAGTAACCTTGACCTTGACCTGAAATTGTTTGGGGGCTGATAACAATTTTAAACTAAAAAAAGAAGAAATTTGAAAAAAATATTTTTAGTAGTGACTTTGTTTTGCGTAAAACAATTTAATAATCAAAAACAAAAATTCGAATTAGTCATTAGTAACAGTGACCTGGCT
>JAUMHA010079196.1:0-18595 GCA_032359765.1 Saxidomus gigantea
GACAAAGTCATTTCTCATAGATCTAGAAGAATATATAATCTATGTTCAGACAAAGTCATTTCTCATAGATCTAGAATGATATATAATCTATGTTCAGACAAAGTCATTTCTCATAGATCTAGAAGAATATATAATCTATGTTCAGACAAAGTCATTTCTCATAGATCTAGAATGATATATAATCTATGTTCAGACAAAGTCATTTCTCATAGATCTAGAATAATATATAATCTATGTTCAGACAAAGTCATTTCTCATAGAAAGGCTTTCTCATTTTTTTGCAACATCACTGAAAAAATACTGTGCTTTATTTCTACATAAACATTGATTTAAAATGAAAAGTTGGGAATTATTTTGGATTTTTGGTACAAATAAAGATAATTTCTGCTGGCAAGACATCTCCTTCTTTGTAAAATAAGAGATAGAGGATAATTGATGGTTTCAATGTAAGATCACGTTAAATTTCACCGAGTGGGCACAAAAAGTGATATTTTCACGAGTGGCGCAGCCACGAGTGAAAATAACAACGTTTGGTGTTCACGAGTGAAATTAATGTGATATTACACCGAAACCAACACTCATCTATAACTGCTATTATTCGTAGCATCTCTTGTCGTAAGTTTTCATATCAAAATCCCTCTGCCATTTCGCCGTAACCCACCGGATGGCATGGGTTAGAAATACAAAGGAAATTCAAACGCGCTCTATCGGTTTTGATATGAGACCTAACATCGAGACGCGTCCCATTCCCGTGCAGGTTAAATTTGGTGAAAACCTGATACAGAAATCCAAAGTTGTTTTAGCCACATACCTAACTCTGTAAAGCAATGTTGAGAAACCGGCCTTTAAAGAAACATATAAATGAACTGTATGTAATAGTCTTAACCATTTGATGGAATATAGGTACAGTCTCGCTTGATTGAGCAGGGTATCACGAAAACTGCACAACATCTCCTTTTTATTAGACCTAACCCACTATAAAATAGCATTGGTCTGTAATCCGTAATGGGACTGTCTCAATGACATTTGTCAAATACTTTAACCGGAACATGCTGGCCTATGTAAAATAATAAACGTTAGGTTAGTCAAGATTTACACTTGCTTTTTTCGTGAAAAGAGTGGTCAGCACATTTTTAATTTTCTGTGTAAATGTGCTTCATTTTACTTTCCTTGTTTGCGCAAAGGACACATTGCGTGTAGAACGCAGTTCTCGGTGATAATTAGAAGCAATTGTGATCCTAGAAAAAAAAGCTGTAATGTTACTGTACTAAGTGTAATGGCTATAATCTATCGCACAAATGACGCATTTATGGCAGTAGAAATCAATATCGTCTTTCGAAAGTTGAACATGTTTCTGTACTACGTACTAAAATATAAGAGTACGAATGTCAAAATGTTGTGACTGTAAACAACACAATTTGGAAGCTACAATTGAATGCAAAATATATAAATATATAAAGCAGATCTTCGGCAGTTTGAATAGTACGTGGCGTCATACATTTATGAAACCGAACAGGGAAAAGAAAAAGAAAAGAAATGTTTGATAACAAAGCGATTTAGTATAGTTTTGTTAAAAGCAAAATCCAAGGTGCACAGGTGCTGTTTAACATTCCTGAAAAATTCACGACTCTAACTCAACTATTTTTGGTGATTCGCGCATCACAAAACTTGTGAGGGACAGACAGACGAATAGACAGACAAAAACAAAACCCCAGGAACACACTTTCACATGCTGATAAACATTCCTGTAAAGTCTAAATATTTTTCAATTACGCGCGACACAAGTTGAAAATCACCAACACTAGCTGTAAAGCTGTACATTTCTTGGGTTATTTTTTTTATTGTTTTTTTATGCTCTACACCCCGTAGAGCCAAAGGAAACAATTCATACACGTCGATTACATGTGTGGATACACCCCGTATGTAACAACATGTAGTCTTTGTACTGGAAAGTCATCCAATGCAGTGGCTTGAAAACTGGCAAAAACAATAGGGCATATCACCCCCGTATGGGACATAATTAGCTATATCTGGGGATAGGACGTATATCGTGTAGCTCGGTGCTTTAAGTGAAAAAACATGAAGTCATTGTGTAATGAAGGATGTTTTCATGTTGGAAATCGAACAGCAAGTTTGTTTGACAGGTAAGTCGATTTTCTCACGACAACAGTATTATGTATACGACTTGTAACTAACCATATCTTTCCACTAACTAAAGCTGTTTGTCTTGAACGAAAATAAGCTAATTCAAAAGTAATTGCTATCCTAAGGTTTCAAATTTACCTAGTGTTTTTCAAAATGTTATCTCTTACTGTAAGAGAAAGTGGAGGTCTGGCATTTCTAGTAGCCAGTATATGATTTAACCTCTATGGCCATTTTAACCTAATACTAGTAGAAGAAGCTTCATGTCCGAGTACATTAAATAGAAGACATTATAATGTAGCTCGGGACAGTTTTAAGACCTTTTCATGTATTCTCCGGTCTTGTATTATACTTATAACCTTTAAAGTTATAGGTACATTTCTGGTCCACTTTGCAGGAGTACTGATTACAGGAATGTCGTTAGTAAAATTATGTCCTATCAAAACACACGCCAAAAATAAAAGAGAAAAGATTTTCAGGCCGAGGAGATATGGTACATGTATCCCTCCAGCTACAATGTACAGTTACTAGGTACATGTACTTGTCGTATGTATAATACTCTTATTACGAAAAGAATCCACTTACATGTACCTCTTCAAAACATTTGATATTTTGATTTATAACGCATACATTTTACACAGACTGTCACTTAAATGACCGAGCTACATGAAATAGGTCCTATCCATGATGTTCTATCCCCCCCCCCGTCCACCCCCACCCCCCCACCCCCTTCCTGTATTTTCTTTATCGTAATATGAACGAGATGTACCTCAACGCTCTGCGACGATACTTTTCCGAGGCAAGCACTGTAGGAACGAGATCATGGTAGCAGTGTGCGATTGACGCTCTGACGTCACGTTTTACTTCAACACTATTCTGTCTGTTTCTAACATCAAGGTGACTTCTCTGTCTTAATCTTTCTTTAAAAAATGTCGGTTTTGGACGAGCTCTCATTGAATGCGATCTCTTTCGAAACTTTTGCTTAAAACATTCCATTTTTCTTTTCGTGTCAACTTTCAAAATTCTTTCAGTTTTTTCCGTTCTTTTATTCCAACTTTTTGCTCATTCAGATTGTCTGCTATATGAACACTTTATTCAGTGTAACGCTTGTATGTAGATTAGATAATTAATCATTATCTTCATTTGGCTTATAACCTATGGCGATATTCGTTTTTTCTAGGTTTACAGCTAATTATGAAACACATGAAATCCACAACAATCCTCAGTTAAGAAAATAATGAGAAAAATTCAGCCTTCGAAAACTGTTTTTCATTTCCATTACAGTATGAAGTGAACACAGATATTAGCTGACTAAATCCTTATCTCAGCCTCACTGTTTAGGAGAGAATGTAAGAGTGTGTCTACGAGACGTACGGGGAAGTATTGGAGGATGGAGTCTGTACGAAGAATGGCTGATCACAAATAACACTTCTCCTACACATCATGGCCACGCGTTAAATGCCCATTGAACCATTTTGGTTAATTACAAATCACTCTCATTTTGCAGCTAATCACGCGTATGTATATAAAAAAAAAACTCCAGCATGAAGATAGTTTTTGTCTAGACAATAATTTTACAGCTTACAGTCGTCAAACACAACTTTAAGAACTCAGTGCACATGCGCGTTCACGTGGAATTAATTGTGAACGAATGAAGAGTCTAAGAAACATACAGACAAAAGCAATTCACTAGATGTGGATGTTAAGTTTTACGCTTTAAGTATTTATACGTCTGTGGCTATAAGCAGAACACAATATCGATGCCTGGATCTGGGAGATAAACAGAGCAAGCGATAATGTGACGGAGAAGTGTTGTTATGCAAACTTTATCACTCCCAGCCTAATCTTGTTAGTAAAGGCTTACATTAACGTAAATTCCACATATATGTATACACACAGAAATTTCTTGAACTAATATAGATAAAAAGTTGAGGTAAGAATTCCCGGGACCAAGATATAATTACTTTGTCGATTCGGTCAAAGCTCTTTTTTTATTATTTCATCTCGCATCATGTTACACAGATAAAAGGTCTGTACATGTACTCTGACTTAATAATAGATGCGCAATATGCTAACGGTTTTGTGCAATATGACTTGACAACTGTTCAAATATCGTCTCATGGTTCTATTCTGTTTGGGTTATGCCCCTGAGGGCACCACCCAGTATAGTGGCGAGTTAATCACCAAAGCTTCTCTCCCCCGAGCGCTTATCTAACTATATCTACTAAAGCTATTCAGTTTTCCTTTGTTTGATTACGGAAGTATTGATAGATATTACATATGCTTACGTGACTGGCAGTATTTATTGAAAATGGAACGATCTATATAAAACGATACCAGTGACAACAGCATGGACCTATATACACAATTATTATGTCCTGCCGTTAATCTTCATTTCATCATACGAATGAATTTTTCTCTCAGCATACACTGTTCTAACTGATCCATTCCCATCAATTATGATCGAATAGAAAATAATTTGCATTTAAGCTTAAACAAATTGTTCGAATGTGAAACATCTTGTTTCTCAGGTGAGGTTTTAGGGCTCTCTTGTTATGTTCATGCATGCTCCCCATGAGCCAAAACCCATTGGATGCAGCCAACTTGTTTGTGTTTATGGCTGAAGCAAAATAATAATGCAGAGATGTAGATAGAATCATAATAAATGATATAAATGTTGCCTATGTTTATTGGCCGTCGCAATATTAATAAAACAAGACTTAATACAGGAGACAAAGGTTAAGATGTTACAGCCGGTATAAAAGTTATATCAGTGGTCATAGTAACACTAAACAAATAAGAATATGACGAAAATAACAACCAAAAATATAAATATGTACATGTATAGGAGTTTCATTCCTATTAAATATACAACTTTTCCAACGCTACCTGCCAGTAGTCTTTTCGCTAATTTTAAAACTACACAAGTTAATAAAATGAAATTTTTGGTTCTATTGAATTAATATAAAATACATCAAAAGATTCAAATTAAAAATTGTTCTACCCCACGTTTTACAAATTCGCAAAGTTAGCAAATTAATTCAATTGATAAAAAATTGATAAAAACAATAAAATTAACGTCAACTGGTTTAATTTAACGTTTCTCAGATCGTAACCAATACAATTTTCAATAGATTTAAAAAATGGGTATATTTTTATCTTCGTTTGATGATAATTGACAAAACGTTTCAGTTTTAGGTCCGGGGAACGGGATGATAATGTTAGAATATTCACCATGTTTACAGTTAGAGTGACAGTTGTTCAACATGCAGTTTACATAGAACCTCATCCTGGCTGAAACACTCATCCCCTTAATTATTCCGTAAATGAAGAATACAAATGCGATTAAATTTACTTGCACTTAACTTTCAGGATTAAGATGTTCATGAATTTCGACATCAGCAGTTTTTGTGTCAACCCATATCCCCTAACCAAATACTGAAAGAAGCCACATTATACCAGGTATCACCAAATTATCGTGCCATAAAGTTTGCCAACAACGTGAAAATAATGAAATGCCATTTTTCTATTTATTGCAAAATAAATTTATAACTGTTTGAGTTAATTGGTATTCAAAATAATATTTTCAACAATTTTTAAGAGTTTTACAATTTTTTTTTTCATTGTTACGGATTTTAATTATTCACAAAATTTGCAAATTTGAAAAATAGGAGTTCAGCAAATAATTTATAAAATCTTTAACTTGAAGAATATTTGTGTTGTCAACTTTGGATAAAACAATGTCGCATATGGTGTAGGAAGGTATGTCTCAATTTATTTGATGTCACAAAGCTTATCAAATGTTGTCGGTCATGTAAATTGTTTGTTTTCTGTACAAAATAAGTGATCGGAAATATTTGAATCCCGCGTTAAAATACTGTAGTAGTTCAATTTCAGCTAACTTCTATTCATATCACATAATGTTATTTTATTTCAAGCCAAACATTTCTTGGACACTATTAATTTGAGCTAGCAATCTAAACAATCGTTAACATTGCAATGATGACGTCATGCAGTTGATTGCGTAGACAATGAAGTTGTCTGCAATTTATCTTTAATACGGTAATTGCACCAAATATAGTTCACAGGAAAGCAAAACTCTCGACATACGGAAACAAGTGCTAACTATCATTTCAAGTGTCTAAGCATTAATTCATCAGGTCAATACGGCGAAACTGATAACAGATTGGATTGGTTATTCACATTTATCTTTTCTTCTAATTGATGCCATTCCAGAAACGACGATTGGTCATGTTTTCGATCTTGTTTTAATTTAACATTTGACATTTTATTGTCTGCACGCTTCCTTTTCTTGACATTTTATCACCTTTTTATGTTGTGGCAAGACATTAATTTGTAAAGAACCGAAATGATGACGAACTCTGAGACGCAACGGTCTTTGTGGAAACATTTTAAGATTTCAACAAATTTCATTACTCGGTAAGCCTTCAACCGTGAAGTTAGCTGCCAGCTGCCGGTTGGCAATTCAAAGCCGACTTGATTGTCAACTGGCAACTGGCAACCAACTTAATACTCTAGCTGCAAATTCGTCTTCACTTGCGAAAATCAATCTAATATCAATTCTTTTAACCTCGCGAATAGGCAACTGGTAGCCAGGTGCCAAATCGACCTGTATCATCAAATGTGAATAATAAGTGAACTAGCAATTGGTAACTGGCAGCCAAAAGCCAATGCGTTTAACCTCGCAAATTGGTAACTAAAACTGGCGAATTACAATGTAGCAACTGGCAACGTATAGTTAGATGCCAATTCGACTTTTGTCATCAATTGTGAATAATAAGCGAGTTTGCATCTGGCAGCTGGATAAAAGGTTATCAGGATATTCAGTGTTAAAGAATTCGACATTTTTTATCCCCTGTGACCTAGACCTTTGATCCAATGACCCAAAATTCTACATGGGTCATCTCTACATGTTCTATCATCCTGTGACCTTGACCTTTGATCCAATGACCAAGTTCTACATGGGTCATCTACTCTACATGTTCTATCATCCTGTGACCTGGACCTTTGATCCAATGACCATGTTTCATCGGTCATTTACTCTGTATGTTCTATCATCCTGTGAAATATGAGGGCTCTATCAGACAGAGCAAAAACAATATGCCCACTGATCTATGTGGGTAGCATAAAGTATTGTTTGGAATGTGTGACGTTTTCGTATGACCAATATTATAACTGATGTTTTTCTATTTTTCTTGACATGTGAAGTATACATTTTTTGTTTGAGGGGGGGGGGGGGGAGTAAAGTACAGAACCAAATTTTTACAAATGTGTGACATACTCATACGTATTTGTCACACATGTGTGAGAAATTCGTACGAATTCGTATGTGCAAAAATAACGGTTCAACAAAGCAGTTTACCCCAACTATCATTCCCGACCGCCCTCCGTATAAATAAGTATATGACGTATAATACCATTGTGCGACTAGTTCCTGAGTCAATGAGTTCTTGCAATAATCTATGTTACTGTGTACAAATACATTATATACTTAAGTATAAAACATGACTCAAACTTTCATGTCACTTGCATCTCCATCCGTATAGCAACTGAAATAAAGCGACAAAAACCTTCAAAGTCTCCTGATAGCTTCCATAAATTATACACTTATGTCACAGGAATCTTTCTAAACTACAATCTCAAATTACAATAATGGAAGAAGAATTAAAAATTTGCAAGACAAACGAAAAAAGACAGACGGACTTTTGATATCATAATGAAACCGGTGAGTATTACACTGAAGGAATCTTATTCCGACAGCAGATTTTCTTCACTGTTGTCATGATACAACACCACGTGAACGATAGCAAACAGCTTTCAACTGAATGAATTCTTACCTGGTATTTATAAGAAGTTTTATTTCACAATCATTTTATTCCAAACAAGTTGACTTTTGTTTAAAGATAATTGGTCATTTTTTATTGAAACCCTACCTTTGTGCCGTCCTTAAAATTAAGCATAGCAGTTCATAGATAATAATCAAATAATCAATTAAATTTGTTTAATAACATCATGGATTTTGATTTATAGAAACAGCGGTTTACTCACAATGAAAAGTAGGTAATTTAAACTGACTGACAAGATGTTCGTAGTTTCTGACTATTGTGTTTGCAGTAACCAACTTTTGCATGCATACAATCTTTTAAAGACTAATGGTATATACTCGGGGTTTAACTGTTTATTGCAAGGGTGGTTACAGTGTAAGATTTAATTGCAGGACCAGTTCAGCTATTTAACTGTTTTATTTCCACCAAACATAAACATATGGATAAGCTGCCAGCTGTCACATTGTAAACATAAGTAACCTACAAGCCAAGGTTCATCACAGCAAACAATACAGACAAGAAACTGTATTTCTACTTTGTTAGCAACCATGACACTGACCTTTATTTAAAATGCTACCAAAACTAAGTCTCCATGCTAGTAACCTAGAGGCTAAGTTTCATAAAAACATACCTTTTTTAAGTTAATAAATTGAATAGAACCAATTTTCTATTTGAATCCACAGTAACATTGCCCTTAAACCAAGGTTCCTCAAATGCAAAGCCAAGTAGATCTCCATGAGAGCAACCCATTTCCATAGCATTATTCAAAGTTTAGTATTTGACAAAAAACCCTTTTCCTTTTTTAGCGACAGTGAACTTAACCGTGGCCCTAGGGGCCCCAAAAGAATTCTCACTGTAGGTCTTAATAAAAGCAACCTACATACCAATGTTCACTACCATAGCACTATCAAAAATGAAGATTTTGGCAGGAAACCATTTTTAGCCACAGCAACCTGATCGTAGGGGTTCCAGATGCAATCCCTAGCTAGGCCTCCATCAAAGGAACTAATTAATCAATTTTCATTACCATAACACTAGTCAAAGTTAAGTATTTGACCGGGAATTATTTTTCTATTTTTAGCTAAAGTGATGTTGACCTTCACCCTAGGAGCTCAAAATGCAATAAAAAAGAAGGTGTTTATGCAAGGTATCGGTATACCAAGTTTAAAGTCAATAGGTCAATCCAAAATTATCATCCGGAAATAGAAAATTTGACGCCCGCCCGTCTACCCGCCCGTCCGATAACGACATCGTTATTCCAACAACAATATTTTTTCTTGAAAACACTGGTTAAAAAAATAAATGATACTACAGAGATGTACGAGAAACACAAGAAAATGGTGATTGAGATCATGAAAAATGGAAGCAATTTCGTTACGGCGTTTATTACTTTTGGCGATGTTAAAGGAATGGGAACTATACCAGGAAGAAATGATTGATTAGATGGTACTGATAGGTTGTTATCCAAATTTAACAATTACATTGGGCTTAATATAGGACGATTTCAACACATATGTTGTGACTTGAACCGTCGTATTAATACAATACAATTTATTGATACCGTCTGGATGATTTTTCAACATGTATTTGATCTTGTGTATCCCAACGGGGTAGCTTACCGGAATAGATAGATATTTTAGTTCATCTAGTTCTAATAAGTAGAATAATTCAAATAAGATCATGCATCTTACCGACAAGAATGGTGTACTGTAGCTATTGCTACACGCCTGCGGTCTATTATAACCACATTCTTTTGTTTGCTACTTTTACAAATTTCAAGTATGCCATTACAGTGAGTAATAGCTATCTAAAAGTACATTTCAGGCAATATAGACAGTCACCAATAACGCTTTTCATCTTTATTTTCAAAGAAAATTTTCGTAAGAGTTTTATCACTGTGTAAATGAAATAAAGAACTGAACCATATTTTATAATGCACCAAATAAAATACAGTCATAATTTTCAAGCCATAGTTAAATCTAATATAAATATCTCGTCTTCTTTTAGACCGTCATCAACATGCTTTAAAGCACTGTTCACAATGCTGAATATGAGCCTAATGGCCAGCAGTTCAAAGCCTCTAAAAAGTAACATGACTTTGTTTAGAAAGTACAGACAAGAAATTAAACAAAACTGTTGTACATGTAAACAAAGAAACAATCGTGTAACTTCTTGAATAATTGGTTCTGATTCATGAATATTGAACATTTCATCTGCACAGATAGTGTATTTCAAACCAATGGTGACACTGTTCCTGTTTTGTCACTAGTTATATTGCTGGTCAAAATGACCAAACTGAGTTATGGTCGAGAACAAGAACAAAGCTTGAAAAATAGTATAAGCATAGAAACATGTAAAAAAGGAGTTACTCAGAGCAAGGGGGTCAAGATGACCCTATATCGCTCACCTGAGTACCAGTGCATTTACCTAAGGAATACACTTGTTGCTAAAGGGAGTCAGTAGTTGCTAAGGAAGTCACCGGTTGCTAGGGAAAGTCACTTATTGCTTAGGAAGTCACTTGTTCCAAGGGGAAGTCACTGGTTGCTAGGGGAAGTCAGTGGTTGCTATATGAACTCATTGAAAGCTAGGTTTTTCCTATAACTCTATATAAAGACAAGAGACCCCCCGGCGGGCGTGGTCAGTTACTCCAGGGCCATGATTTAACAAACTTTGTAAAAGACTACTAGACAATGTTACATACCAAATATCTAAGCTCAAGTTCATGCAGTTTTCGAGGAGAGAAATTTTAAAGTTTTTCTTATTCCAAGTTAACCACTGGGCAGTGTCAATCTCGATCCCGGGCACATGATTTGAACACACTTCAAGTTGGTAGAAGACCACTAGACAATGTTGTATACTTAATACCTTAGCTCAAAGCCTAAGAGAGAAAACTACTTTTAACAGTTTTTCCTGTAGAAACCTGTGTTGAATCAAGTGAGTCATGATTTGAACAATTTTGGTAGCGGTCCACTATACTTTGCTAAATGCCAAATGTCTAAGCCTTGGAGCTTCAGAGGAGATGATTTATAAAGTATTTCCTATATAAGCCTATGTAAAATCAAGTGACAATCCTGTTTTGACTCAGGGATCATAATTTGAACAATCCTGATATTGGACTACTAGGCAATACATGCTTTATATCTTAGCTCTAGACCTTGCGGTTTCAAAGTAGATTTTTTTTCTCTGCTCTGCACGGAATGAAATTTTGGTAGAAGGGAATATGCAAGGAATATCACTGCAAAGCTTCATCAACATTGGCCCAGTGGTATCAGAAGAGATGTATTTTGAAGCAATTTCAATGTGGCATTCTAACAGCTTTCATTGTGCAATTATACGTTTATGAACGATATATATGACCATCACTGCTCTTTTGTATCTAGATGTTTGAAAAGCCAGGATAATTAAAAAAATCTAGCATAAAGCAATTTAAGAGACCACAGTAAGAAAAAGTTTTTATTATTTAAAGAGGAAAACAATGAAAGCATGTACATGATCTGATGCAATTCTGTTTACACATATTACATCCTTCAATAATCAATCGATCGATGTATACAAGATCAACATAAAAGATACCATCTCGAGTTTGACGATCTTTAGTCTATAAAAGTTGGGTAGAGAGCTAGTTTGAAGCTTTATGAAAATAGATATCGTAAAACTGCAATTGTAAATATGATGCGCTAAAAGCAACAATAAGTAGAGTAGCGTTTTTTTTCATATTTGTTAGTGCCATTTTACCTTTGCCATATATAATCTGTGTAACAAAGAGACAAACAAACAAAAAACTATTTCTGAATGCATTATTGCTAATGTAATTTACCCATTACAAGTACCAATTTAAATATTACTGACGCTCCTTTATTTCTATCTATGTGAGATGCTTCTGATATTAATCTGTTGCTAGATTTACGAACAACTTTATATAGATACCCTTTTTGTGTGTGAGGTACTTAAACGTTGCCATAGTCACCAATGATCACACGGATTCGAGATATTAAGTTTCTTATAGCTGTAACAAGTTACGATAAACAAATCCAGTTAGCAACAGTCAGTAATTTGAAGTCGATATTTCATACTAACGCTTTATCTATACAGAGTTCGTTTTCAGTATGTATGCTGGTTATAATGAATTTAAAATATTAACCAAGAATGGTAGATCTTCTTGCCAACGTGGCATTCAACATAAAAGTGTATTAAATGTCGTTTCAATTTGTACTAATCTAAGTTAGAAACATACCTTCCGTTGCTTTGTGACATATCGGTATTTTGTCCCTTTGTCCGGTTAAATATATTGTCTTTATGTCTAAAGCCCTTAAAATTGGTTTAAACCTAAAGACAAAATATATACATATATATATATATTGGTGAAGAAATCATAGTGCTATATTTCTACCTTTAATGACTAGCAAACAGTAAATAGAGATCAGCCTGTGTAAGTTCTCTGTACTACTGTAGTTTTAGGCTGTTCGTCCACACTTATACAATACTTTACATTTCAAATATGATGCTCGCACCTCAAACTTCACAAATTTCCCACTTATCAGCTTGAGCAAAAATCAAACAGGGGAGAGCAACTTTTTCAGACATCAATACAAACAATAAAGACAACGCTCCTGTCCCTCATGTCCAGAATACATAGGAGAACATTTTCTCATTACACAATCATTGTACAAGGTTTAGGGTAAGTTCTTGTCCCAATCCTGATGATCCATCCAGGTTAAATTTCAACGACAGTGGTTTTTTCTGTATTCCAAGGGTTTAGGGATTTGGTAAAAAGTCTTGCTTATCAGGGGTGTATTCTTTGGAATAACTGGCCACAGTTGATACTTAATATTACAGTTTTTTAAAAATATTTTAAGGACGCCGTCAAACGTCATTTGTTGTCCTAGTTTTAACATTGTGTCATATCGTTCTTAACGATATCTTTGCATTATTTAGTGTAATGCTTGGATAGATGTACTTGGTATATTACTTTTTAATCTAGTCAGTGCTTTTATTGTTATAAGACTGATTGATGCTCATATTACTGAAGTTTTTAGTCATACAGTACTTTAATCTCATGCGTAAAATGATGTTGTAATAACCTATGTCTGTGATGCTATACAAATGTGATACCATTGATTCATTTGAAATAAATAACTATGCCTTTCCATGGTGTGCCATCAAGGTCAAGGGCCACAATGGAAATAAGGAGAATCACTTTATGTGTTATCCTTGGTATTGATGTGCATATCATGGTTTATAAACTTGTGTAAACATCTAATTATCTGTATACATTGTAGGTATGCATCAAGTTATTTTCAAAACTTTGGTCCTAGGGCTCGTTAAGTCAAGGAAAACACTGAACATCCCGAAAGTTGCGACCCTACGTAAGTTAAACAGAAGATCGTATATCGTCAGTATAGACATTTTCGAAATATCATGCATATTACCGTGAACGGTGTCGATTGATTGATTCTCTATAAAGACGCATAAAACGTAAGAAATAGTTCTGAAATATATCTCGCTGCAGCCATCTGAGGCAAATACGTATGGCATGCAATCTGTATCCGCAGGATGTAACATTTTCCGATTAACTACGAAGATGATGATGAAGATCAAAGAGAATACAAAAATGCAATTAAGTTATGGAGAGTTGTTTCACAGAATTACAAAATGTCCAGACTGCAGTGTGTATCGATATTCACTACAGCATGATATTTGGACAGTAACCAAATTCTTATTGAATTACAGAAGCATTTACAATTTGTTTTGTTTAACTGACGTAAGAATAGACGGAAAATGTATAATGAATGTAGATTTATTGTTGTTTCATACCATCTTCGTCCTATGACTAAATGAAGGCAACAGCAATCAAGAACAAAAATGACCTAAAGTAGCATATAAAGTTGTAGCACCAGGAGCTTTTATCGCACTCAAACATCTCATCAATTACACTTATTGTAATTTATAATTCAGTAGACAGCAACTCTCTAAGTTTTGATAGAAAGTTATTGTAAAAAAAGTTATGTAACAATTTGAAACTTAAATGCAACACTATGGTTGCACATCGGAAATTTGGATCGAGTAGAACTAAATCATTTCTGTAATACCTCAAAGTGAATTTTCTTGATCGCCTTGACCCGACCAGAAAAAGTGTTCTCCTAACTTGCACAGAACGAAGACATTGTAAAGAGACGTGTCATGCTATCATTTTCTGTTTATTCAGTAAATGGGGAAAGTCATATATTTCCTTTTCCCCTGTGAAGCCGATTAAAGATTAATATGCGTATGTTACACAGTTACCATATTGAAATGAGTACGGTTTAACATGTACATGTTGCTGGAAATATCTAGGACACCTATACTAAATTTCAATTGGATACAATGGAAAGAAGTTTCACTTTCAAAACTAAAACCCAGTCTTGGTATCTCATATTTTAAGCTTGTACCTAGGCCAGTTGACATACTTAATCATCATAACGACGCTAAATGCAGCAATCTTTTATGCTTTAAGCACGACAAATCTTCTGAAAAACTCTATATGTACTAAATATGCCGTATACAATCTTGTGTGCATTTCTTTTTTGGAAAATAATAGCATAATTAGTATCACTGTAGGTTTATACTACATCATATACTATATCAATATTTATTGGATGAATCATCCGAAAGCAGAATGCGGTCACCAAGGTCATCTGTTACTCCAACGGAACAAAAGCTAATGTAGCTTCAAATGTGAACTTGACACGAAGCTTGTATTTATGAAGATATGAAGTATTGATATAATAAAAAGAAAATCAGTAACCTACAGTGTTTTAGTGTAATAACTTAACTTCTACTAAATATTCACACTACTAAATGTTCGAAACAAATTAAAATGCAATCGAAAAATCCCAGTATACATGTATTATCCGAGCAGGAACTCTTTACTATACCAAACCAGTTACGGGCCAAAAACCCATATACTGCTTACCATAAGAAAACAAGGGAAATAATTTCAATATATAAGCGTATATAACACAATAGTTTCTGACAAATATAATAATAATCTCTTTATTTTCAGAAGTTAACTCATTAAGACAAAACAAATATTAAGTGCAGTACATTAATAGGTGATAAATCTTATAAATACAGTCATGTTGCCTATTGGTTTATATATTCAACAGATATTCACTCCCTGTCTTTCTTCGCATAAAGAACTCACGAAATCCTTACATATTCTGATTTTTTTCTACTGAGTACTGATCGACCGTAGCTAATACGCGTAGCGTGTAACACAATACTTCAACAGCTATATCCGAACTGACCCCACTTATTTATGTAACTTTCATTTCAATTAACATTGATGGAATTATTTTAAAACAACGTGCCCCCACTAGTTTGTCAAAACCAAAGCGAGGCTTCACTCTAGATGTAAAAGGTCGGTTTATTGATTTGACAACTTGGAACATACTAGTATGTGTCAAAAAGGAACCCCAATTCAGAACTAAGGCAGGGGAGTCACTGAATGACTTAAGTAAACCAACACCAGACAATATCTAACTTAGGGCCAAATTTGTAGAGAAAATTATTATAACGTCCACCTGTTACAATGTTCAATATTAATTCCATTTTTGTCTGCTCATAAGAGAAATAACTCAGTATAATTTATGTTGTTACATGTATTAAAATTATTAACTATTTAAAGCGTGATAGACCGTGTTGAAGTAAAATAACTATAGATAATATCTGGTAGTACATGCATTTACCAAGTAGTCACTCGATCATTTAGTGTTGTGTTTAAATTCATAATGACATTTTTGTGTATAAATTGCATTTATCATGAAAGCAAATCATATTACAGAAGATGAAGTGCGACACAGTGTTTCATTTAAAATTGGAAGTCTCAACTGTCAGCAGAAGGTAAAAGTTAGTTTGACTTCATGTACGAAGGGAGCACTGGTTATTCGAATCTAAATGGGAGTTGTCTACTAATTTCTATACACCAAAAGAAATTCTTGCTGGTCAGTACTGTACGTAAGCATTTGGGAGAAGTTAGCATGCCAAAGTAATAATTAACTAGATTCGGAAATATTTATTTCTGAATTATTTCGGTTACGATGTACTAAGTACATTACCTTGTTTATAAATGCAGTCCATGGCATAACTACGGAATAAAAGAATATTTTAAATCTTGAAAATGACAAAGGATTTAACAAAATCACATCAAACAGACACATTAATTTAGGTATATATGTATAGTATATCTAAGTGTAAAATGGACAGAAAGAAGTTGTCAAAAAAACACATTGTATTATACCTTACCGGTGCCGTATATATCTACTACAAATTGTATATGACTTACCAAACTGCCTTATTCCTACTAAAACTGCAACAACGAATAAGTCTTTCATGGAATTTTGTTTGGTACGGTGCCCGTGAAGTGACATCTGATACATTTTTTTTTCATTTCGTAATTACGAAAAACATTTCGTATAAACGCAATCTTATTTCGTAAAAAAGATATGTTATGTCGTAAAAACGAAATCTTATTTCGTATTTCGTAATTACGAAATAAGATTTCGTTATTACAAAATAAGATTTCGTTTTTTCGAAATAACATTTCGATTTTACGAAATAACATTTCGATTTTACGAAATAAGATTGTTATTTCGTTTAAACGAACTGTTATTTCGTTTTTACGAAAACTTATTTCGTTTTTACGAAATCTCATTTCTTAATTACGAATAACATTTCGTAAAAACGAAATAAACTAAACGAAATAAATACATTTCGGTAAAACGAAATTTCATTTAGTAAAATCGAAATGTTATTTCGTAAAAACGAAATGTTATTTCGTAAAAACAAAATGTTATTTCGTAAAAACGAAATGTTATTTCATTTCGTTTTTACGAAATAACATTTCGGTTTTACGAAATAAAATTTCTTTTTTTTACGAAATAACATTTCGTTTTTATAAGATCACAACTCTGTGTATTTCAAATAACCATTTTTAGTTATACCCGTAATGAATAAAAGTGATCCTCAGTTACATAATATGTTAGCTTCAATTTATTGTGTTTTATACAAATTAATATGTCTACAATTAATTATTGCACTAAAAATCAGTACAATGTAAGCAAATTATAGATAACAGCGTAATACCACTTAAAACTGACCCGAGATGTGTATAATTTCGGGGCGTATTGAGCTGTTATAGGTTATTTGGTTGCAGACTTTTTCATTAGAAAAATTAGATCTTGTTGGTGTTGGGTGGAGTGTTGTGTTTAATTGTGTTTTATAACACATCTTTTTAAAAATGTGTTCATGAATAATGGTATGATACTTTAATGTTTCATGAATTATAAATCCGTACTGTATGGTAACATCATGTCTTGCAGCAGATGTTTTTTCACATTTCAGATCGATTGTCAGGAAAACAGTACACACTTTTATGCCTAATGTGGTTTACTTGAACTCAAGGTCGAAAACAATACAGATCGTGTTTAATAGTCCTATAACAGGACGACAACGTTTTATGCCAAGACAGTTATAACATATCTAGTATTTTATGATCACAGTTCGTCATGTTTGTCTTGTCAAACACATGATCAGGTGCAAACTCGTAAATCTATCCAAATCCACATAGAGCGCGCACTAGCTATTTAATACTCCCTTAAGAAGCGCACTGTGTGTCTATATAAACATCGCATACATCTGACTGTGCAAGAAACTATGAACAGTTAAGTCAAGACGGTTAAATGGAAACATATCGCTAATCTGAGTCAACAGTGAAAATCTGCAACACCCCAGCCAGCGTGTCAATGAAATTGAAATACTTCAACTAATTATTACCAGAGTTGGATACATATAAAGTCGGGTCCCTAGAGTATGCATAATGTTATCTTTAATTTGACCTGGTAACCTATATTTTGAAAACGTAAGGTTTAGTTTCATCCGCTTAAATTTTAAGACAAAAGCTTCAATTTGAATGTGGAGACTTTACAATTTATGATGATTAGGTACACATGTTGCCCCAGGTAAAATGTTATATTGTAACACGGCTTTTCTTTTATTTGACAGAATTAACTTGCTGTTTACACTCTTTAATTATGACTTTTCACCTTTAATGTTTCACAATTATGAGTAGATACAGACTGTGTATAGAGGATTTTGAAAAGTGAATAGAATTCCTTCGGTTTGATCCAGTTTGACCCACTTTCGAAATTACTGAATGGAAAATATGACTTGTACAGTGCTCAGAAAAGTATCTTTTGATTTATCAGGGTCACTGTACTTTTTACCCGTTTTTCATGATTTTGAATGGCACTTATGTCCTCACAATACCACACTTTGAAGTGACTGTTTCACCCGTATTTTGAGCTTACTTTATTAACTTTCAAATTCAAGTAGAGCTCATCAGAACAACATTCGTTGTTTGTATGTTTTACTACGAAATGAGTTTACACATATTAGTAAATCTATTTATTTTTTAGCTCGACTTTTCGAAGAAAAGGGGAGCTATCCTACTCGCCCCGGCGTCGGCCTCGGCGTTGGTGTCACACCTTGGTTAAGTTTTTCTTACCACCCCACTTTATTTCAAAAGTATTAGAGGTATGGCTTTGAAACTTACCATACTTGTTTACCAT
>JAUMHA010079307.1:0-18594 GCA_032359765.1 Saxidomus gigantea
ATGACGTCAGTGTGATGACGTAAACGTTTTCATTCATAGTTTTGTCTCCCGGAATCAAAACATTGTATGACAGTTAATCCTGAATTTCTTGGCCTTTTTTAAGGAAAACAAGGTGAGGGTATTCTAAGGCTTACTTGCGCAATCAAAAAAAATATTTAGGTTCTTAAACAAATCTTTTTCATGCGACTGATGTATTTATACGAATATTATTTCCATTTCTATATTTTATTTTTGCGCGGGAATAAATTAGAAAAGTCGGAAGGAGCTACTTCCATGTCCGAAACTCCGCCTGCTTTTCCGAGTGCTTTAATCATATCAATGCACTCGAATTGACTATAGAAATATACCGTAGGCATATTAGAATACATTATATTCTACTCCCGTTAAAGCAATCCTTACCTCAACAGTCGTAGCTTTTTAACAAGAGGGCCGTCATTGGTACCATTCGCTTAAATAGAATGTTAACAACAGAGTTTCAGGAAATAAAGAAGTATTCGAATATGCCTATGGTATATTTCTATAGTCTGTTCGAGTGCTTTACTATGATTAAAGCACTCGGAAAAGTAAGCGGAGTTTCGGCCCTGGCGGTATCTCCTTCCGCCTTTTCTAATTTACTCCCGAGCAGAAAAATAAAATATAGAAATAGAAATAATATCTGTATAAATACATCAGTTGCATAAAATAGTTGGGAATAAGAACTTAAATATTGTTTTTGGTTGCGACAGTTAAGCATTAGAATACCTTCGCATTGTTTTCCGGGTGACAAAACAAATTAATGAAAACGTTTACGTCATCACATTGACGTCATTACTCCACGTTAAAACGTTGTACAGCTCAGATTAGCGATATGCATTTAAATCGATTGTCTGCTTTGTTAGGTTCTAA
This sequence comes from Saxidomus gigantea, assembly GCA_032359765.1. Classification (NCBI taxonomy): domain Eukaryota; kingdom Metazoa; phylum Mollusca; class Bivalvia; order Venerida; family Veneridae; genus Saxidomus; species Saxidomus gigantea. The sequence goes on from JAUMHA010079307.1 coordinate 886, forward strand.
AATCTGACGTCTGCACAATGTCGCGATCAGGTATTTTGTATATTCTATGTATATGATTATATAACTGAAAAAGTGTGTATAATAATGCTATGTATGATATCTTGAACGGTTGCCCTAATATTGGAGTGAATTCCAACAGCCACTATGTATGCCATTTTACACATTACCGCCGAACTGAAAAAGGTCCGTAGAACTTACGATAGTTTTAATAAATTCGGCTTATAAGAATCGAACTAATCTATGGCTTGGAGTGCTTTATCGAAATTGAAGCTTTTTCCGTGGACAATGTGCCAGCGTGGCTTCGCCCTTGTGAATTATTCTGCAAGGCACATCACCTCCGGGGAATGCTTCAATTTCGATAAAGCACCCTAAGCCATAGATTATTTCTTAGATTATTTCTTAAGTACAGTTCACTGTTGATCTAAAAGTCGAAAAATAGGCCAAACGGGCGGGACCAGTTTTTGACCTTTGGAGCATATTAGAACAGTTTATGGAGACAACTTGAAAATACTACATATCAAATATCTAAGATCCACACCCTGCAAACGTTTCAAACAATTTTGACCTTGTGGCATATTCTGAACAATCTTGTGAAATGATAACTAGTTAACACTATGGTAGAAAAAATAAAGGTTTGTCTTAATTTAGAACAACACCTGCACCAATGTCATTTTAATCTACCATTGTTTTGTGTAAAAATCAGGTGACACAGAAACTACTGCACGCTCATGTCTTTAATTATGTCTGAAGCATTAAAAACGCTATTCAAAATGCATGTTCGTCCAGCTTTTGTAATATTTCTGATCATTGCTGTTAACAATGAAAACATATACAATTATATAAATATCGAGAAAAGGAGCCAATTGCCTTTTGACTGTATGCAATAGGAATTTAGTATCAGCCGTAGTTCGGTTAGCCTGTGCATGATACTCCTTCACAATTAAACTTAAAATTTTCGAATAGGGGTAATCAATTTATCGTTTGCAATTGTTTACTTTCACTCTAGTATTATTCAGTTGTTCAAGCTTTACCTTATTGAATGAAGGAGGTTTTGAAATATATTAGTGTAGATAAAAATATGATTGAAGTTTTCGTAAAAAATTGTATCCTTATGCCATTTTTAAGTGTTTAGATGTAGCAAGCGATATAGTCATACAGAATTGCATAACGTATAAACTTGCATATAAATAAGAGCCAGTTTCCCATCATAACATTTGATACTGACAAAATGATAGTCGACACGTTTTAGCTGATGTCAGTCAGAGTAACAACATAACCCTTATTTTGTGAAATTAAACAATCAAACATTCCAATAAATGTAATTATAAATGACAAGCTAGAACAACGAGTTAGTTATACCACCGCTCTAGCAGGAGTTCAGATAAAATTAAATCTTATAGCCGAAGAAGACATACAAGTGAACTTTCATTGAAACACAACGAAATGCATAGACAATCGCGTAGACAATACTCATACAACAACTTTTCCTGTTGTATTATTCGGAAATCCGTATCTGTATTACTTTATACTACTACAAATTGTTCTTGTCAGAAATAGAATAAGCCCTGGACCTTGTGGTATTAGGAAATGACAATATATATGTTTTCCCTATGTACGCAAATGTTAAATCGCAAAAGTGAACCCTGGAGGGAAAAATAAATTGATCTTGGTAGAAGTCCACTACATAATGATACCTACCAAATACCTAAGCTCTATGCTTTTAGGTTTCAAAGAAGACTTTTAAATCTTTACTATAGAATTCATGATTTTAACATAATGCGTAGAGGTCCACTACACAAGGCTTAGTGGCATTCCAAAAAACTAAGCTCTGTCTGTGGGCCTTGTGTTTTTTAGGTTTTCCCATATAAACTTTGCGAAATCAAGCGACCCCCCTCCAAGGAATGGTTCATTTTCATCCGGGGTCATGATTCTTAGTAAAGGTCCACTAGGCAATGTTACATGCTAAATATCTAAGTTCTAAGACTTGTGGTTTAGAAGAAGAAGAAGAAGTTTACCCCCTCAGTTTTGACCCAGGGGTCATGATTTGAACAGACTTGGAAAAGTCCACCAGGTAAAGCTATATGCCATTTCAGAGAAGATGTTTTTTCTAAAGTGTTTCCTGTCTAAGCCTATATAAAATCAAGTGACCCCTGGGCAGTGTCAATTTTGACCCGGGCCTCATAATTTGATCATTATCGGTAGAAATCCAAATGAAAATGTTACATGCTGAATAACTAAGCTCTAGGCCTTGTAATTTCAGAGAACAAGATTTTTAAAGGTTTTTCCTAAATAGCTTATGTTACACCAGGGGGTCAATTTTAATCCGGGAGTCATAATTTGAACAGTCTTGGTAAAGGTCTACTAGACAATAAGACAATATCTAAGCTCTAATCGATGTGGTTGCAGAGAAGAATCTGTTGCCATAACAACCAGAGATACACTGGGCTATTGTACATGATAGATAGCTAAGCTCTATTCATTTAGGTTTCAGAGAAGACGACTTCAAAGGTATTTCCTGTATTTATCGGGCGGGGTCAATTTTGACCCAGAGATCATGATTTTACCAATCTTGGTAGAGGTCCACTAGGCATCGCTCAGTATCTTAGCTCTACGTCGTGTGGTTTCAGAGAAGATGTTTTAAAAAACCTGTGTGTTCTGCATCGAATAGAATTCTTTGAACATATTCATATTTTTAAACAGCTTCGTGCAGGTTAGCATAGAGGAACATAAGAAGAAACCAGCCCCGACTACTAGTTTTGAAAAACAGCAAAATGTCATTTGACCTTCGTAATAGTCCAAAAGTGTCGAGGAGACTATTATATGAAAGTCTGCGTCATATCACTTTACGTACTCATAACATTTTTAAACAGTTTCAACTAACATTACTGAAAAATAACACCTTATATCTATAACTCTGTCACAATGCAATTTGTCCACATATGTGAGGGCAAATGCTCTCTTGGACATAAAATTTAAGCTCACGGGACATGAGGCCTAGCAAAAACTGGCGCCAACACCAAAAGACATCAAAAAGCAACAGACTAATAAAAAGTGGAAATGGTGTAAAGAACAAGAGACAGCATTTTAGAAATTAGAAAATTATCCCATCCGCACCAGGTTTGTCTCAACCTGATTTTGATTTTTTTTAAATTTATATTGATCGATCAGCAACAGCTTTATGAGCTGGCTTATGTCACAGCAGATCGGTCAAAATTGTGATATAATATGCTAACATGTACCTTTTAAAATCTAAGAAGAATTACTCCGCTTTAAACATTTAATTTCTAACGCTAAATTTGTAAGCGATTGAAAGATTCTCAATCCACTTCACTGTTCAACGGATGATAATTAGCTTAAGGTAGTGTGCATAATTTGAAAACATTTCGTAGTTTAATCAAAATTGTATTCTATGTTTTACTGCCCCAACCCTGCTTAAGAGATACTGGCATTAATTAAAGTACCCTTAAACTATTATAGTTATGTCTGCAAATATTCATTAATATTTGTTTGTCTTCTCGGTTCCAGAAAATATAGAGGGCAAAGTAAAATTACATGTACTAAAAGTCTAAGAATTTAAAATCGATAACAAATATTTGCAAAACATAGGGGAAACAATTTACCTAATGTTGTCCAAATACATATCACACATATAAATTCCTAATGATAAAGTGTAGCAATAATTTCGGAGTAGGAACATCACTATTGCTACTGATTACTGAACTTGTATTTGTAATATGTGTGCTGAAATATAAGAAACATGAGGTTCAGTTGGACAACGCGCTCGACTTCTTTTCAGATCTTGGCAATAACAAAAGTAAGGGCCGTAAGTAGCAACATATAAAGTTCTCTTTAGAGTTATCTGAACATACAGCAAAGTTTTAAATTAATACTTTTAGTGGTTAAGGATATATGTGCATGATAGGGCCAGTTGCACACATGACTTCAACTTGGAATTCATAAGTAAAATAAAAAAATACCTTTTCACCTTGCTTTTTGATAGATGTCACGGTACATAGTATTTAAACTAGGACGCATGATACAAATGGAATCAGCAATAACTCAATGGGTTAAGTAAATAAGTGGATTTAGTCATAAAAGTGCCACAATTCTGACAAAAACCTTTACAGAGTAATGCGTTCTTGTCTGTGGATAAAGATATTTATGGCTCATAAGTACGGTAAGCTTCGAAGCAATATCTGTAATGGTTTTTTAAAAAAAGCGGGATGGTACAAAAACTCAACACATTTTTGTACTTTCTTAGTCGATAAATGGCCATAATTATGACAAAAACCTTGACAGCATTATGTACTCTTGTTTGTTGATGAAGCTAACGATATAAACAAGTAATGTAAGTTAAAAAGCAATATATCTTTTGAAATAAAATTGGATGGTACGAATAACTTAACCAAGGTGTGACTCACGCCGGCGCCGAGGCGAGTAGAATATATTTTGCCGGCTACGTTTTGAGTATTAAGGTTTTAAAAATATAAAAGGTAAGTAACTGTACAGCATGATAAAATTAGGAAATATTGATACATAATTTGCATATCTTGCAAAATGACATAAATTCTAAATCTATTTCAATTTGATTACTAAAAAAACCCAAACACGTTAACTAACCCATGGATTGAACCCAGAATCTCTTGGCGCTCGACCACATCGCTACGGTAAAAAATGTGTATAACTACAAAATCAAAAGTATTCCGAATGGTCATTTACAGTAAGTGAATTCACGAACTCACTAGATAAATTAGTCAAAAATGAAAACGACACAGTGCAAGCTATATGCTGAGGTCTTCACATGTCAAAATAATATTGAAACAATACAAATAGCCTTCTGAGTATTTTAATGTGTTTAGAACAAGTCTTATCAAATAGAACTCACATAAATTCAGAAAAAGAGAGAAGATGCAAGTCCTAGGCTAGAGTTAAAATCTACAACACACTACCCAAAAGACCCAATTTATAACAAAAGAAGATAAGATCATGAAGTATAACTTTGACATATTCAAAATTATCAGAGGCGTAATGTACGGAGAAGAAATGAAATGTGACGAATAAAGGACAGTGAATATTTCGTAAGATCTACAGAGACACTGTAATAAAAGGATTGTACAATAATGTATAATGTAGAACGCCAGGGAAGTGACAGAAGTTTGTCTCTACTACTGAAACGTCTTTTATGTCCTGTTATATCTGTAAAAGATATTGGACATCATAATCAGGACGCTGATTCAGCTTGAAAATGTCAACAACCAGTAAGGCTTTACATGTAAATATTCAATCCTGCTACCATTTTCTTTTAGTTTTTACTGTCATTCTAAACTCTGAACCTTCTAAAGGCAACATTATAGTAGATTGACTAGAAAGTAAGTTGTAGTCGAACAAGCACTTATGTAGCAAGAGGCTGCTGTAGCAGTTTTATATAGAAAAATAAAAGTATTAAAGTAGTCGTCCACGTAGTAAATATAATGATCAAAGTATAGGCGATATAGGAGTATGAGCAGTGTTACTAATAGCACATGCGTGGAATAGGCAGCAGTAACATTAGGTTTTCATGTAACGTGATGCAAGGTAGAGGTACTAGAAGAGTAAATAATGTGGGAAGATTAAGCAAAACCATTATACCATGATAGTAACTCTTTGACACAGTAAAATTTCAAAAAATGTATGCTGAATGTTAAAATCAATTAAAAAGGAAATTCTACTTTAATTTATTTTCAGGCCTACTAAAGCAGGCAATAAACTTAACCTTGACCTTCAATCCATTTAGATCAGGATGAATTACATAGTAGACAGAGTACTGTTTTAGAGAATTATAACGTTATTTCGAGGAGGCGTAGCATTCGAGTCATAACGTTATTGTTCGAGAATACAGTTTTCTTTCTGAAGAATCATTATTGTAAAATCATTTGAAAACCTGGCCAATAATATCTGAGGATGAGATTTTACATTAATTCGATATATAAATAAATAGGAAAACTGGACACACCATCTTCCTTTGTCGACGAAAAATAAACAGCCTTTGTACATGAATACCAAGTGATATTTAGTTTGAACAAAATGCCGGACTTACCGAAGAAAACCATTAGGAAACCAAACAGATCACCCTGAACATATATACAGGTATGCCAAATGTAAATCTTAGACAAAGTGGATCATATAATGATATAAGACATGAAAAGAAATGACCGAGAACCAAAAACATTCAACATATAAATACAATTCGACAAAATTTGTGGAAAATGGGGCAAAACCCTCACGCTTGAGTAACACCTTGACACATATTTTTTAAGAATGTTGGTTGAATATTAGATCTAAGTAAAAAGGGGCGAAAAACTTAGTATCTTTTCCGTGCTTTTCCTAATAAACCAGAGGTTTCTTCGACTATCAACCCATTCAGATCAGGATAAATGAAGTATAATGTAGAGTACAGTTTGCGAAAATAATTACGTTAAAACGAGAAATTCCAATAATAACAAAATAGTATGAGCGAAATATTTTCTGATTGTATCACTGCCAATTTCTTATATAACTCTATTGTGAGTATGCTCTAAGATATGGTACATGTACATGTTTAGTCCCCGCGTGAATTGCCCAGCTACTCTAGGATGAATAAGATGTGTATAAATTTTGACGATAATCATCGAAGAAAAGAATCGGCTTGCATTGCTAAGATATTCATCGATAACATATGATATTGCAATATGTTTATGGTAATGCTCCAACATTTTTGTCAACATGACAGTATAGTATATATTTTTATGATATTTCTATTGGTCATTTGTCGGTTGGGCATGCTCAACCACTCAATAATGACTAGGATTTGTTGCTATAATTCTCTTAGTAGTGAGGCGGAAGATATTGCAAAGCCACCAAAACTATCTTATTTAAGCATATATTCTAATGAAAATTCTCGTACTTTCTCATACTTTTAGCTAAGCTGAGCCACAGGACTATGGTGAACATTTAGGATCGATTAATGTCCGTTGTCCGTATGTCATTCACAATTGCTTCATATGACTTCTTCGTAAGCCCCTGCATACAATATCATAAAACCCGGCCAGAGGTATTCTGGCAATATGTTCTCTTACACTAATTTTGTTCAAATTGTTTCGGTTGTCTAAACATCATGGCCATCAGAGCTAAAAGTAGACAATGGATATACGACATCATCTAGTGGTCCTCTACCAAAGCTGTTCAAATCAGGCAAGTGTATTCACATTTAGCTTCTGTTGGGTTGTCACTTGTTATGTATATAGTTTTATAGGAGATATCCCTGGTATGTTTTAATTGCTGATAAGTGTAACACGTGATACACAATTCTTAAAAAAACGTATATTCACATGTTAAAAAATGTCTGCTCCAGATATAGTGCTCTCTATAAAGTAAACATCAATAAGCACTGTAAACAAACAATAACTTTTATATGTTTTTGTTTGCGTTTCATTGATGTAATAGTTATTTTTCATGTGAATATTTCATTCAACTGCTGGTCACTACATGAAAACTGTGTCTGAGTCTCCTTTTTTAAACCAATACTACATCTTGGGGCGATGTGTCTATTTTGCCATGATCTGATGAGGTTGATGTTACAGCCTGTAAATATTGATAATTAACTCATTCTCAACTAAACTTCATAATTAAACCTGTCCATCTTTAAATGTAAATACTGATCGTTCAAAAAGATGTTCAAGGACGATATGTTTGATAAAATAGCACTCCAGATGGAATCAACCTTAAAAAGAGAAAGACATTGTGAAGTTTTTTGTTGTGCCAAAGGACTTTACCACCACGGCACTATTGGCGATAGAACTCTATACCCCAATTGTAAAACATAGTTATGACCCCTGTCAAAATTAACCCTTCCCCGATGTCATTTGATTTTCCGTAGGCTTATATAAGGAATACTCCAAAAATATTCTTGTCTAAGCCCACAAACCCCAGAGCTTTGACAATGTAAATTAGCCCAGTTGACTTTACCAAATTTGTTTTATTCATATTCACCTCGTCAAATTGGACCCAGCTTTATGATTCACTTGATTTTACACGGTATTTTATAAGTACATATACTATTTGAATTTTTTTCATCCTAGTGATGTGTTGAAAAAAATTTCCAGCGCTTAAAGTTTAATATATTTTTATCATATTCCTCTTAGACATATGCCGGTTACTTTTGCTCAGCTTTTCAATTTAACATATATTTTGATAATAATTCTATCGGTAATTTTTCGACATGTATTGCTCAGTCACTGAAGAATAGCTTACTGTAACAATCATTTTTATTATATTTATTTAAGTCATTTGTTTGATGTTATTGCTAAACTTTTCAAGAGTTTCTTTTTTTGTACATTTACTTAAGCCATGTGTCGCTTGGATTGATGATCCAGTCACCCGAGAATGACTCACATTACCATACTTAATATCAAACTTTTCTTCGTCAATTGTCAATTGGGTATACCCAGCCACCCAAGAATGAAATACATTCCTTTAGTTCTGTGTAAGCTAGGATAAATCAACCACTCAAGAACGACTTTTTCACCGCCTAAATAGCCAAGTGGTAGAGCGTCCGCTTGGAGTGCGGGAGGTCATGGCTTCGCTCCTTGGCCGCGTCATACCATAGACGTAAAAAAATGGTACCAGTAGCTCCCTTGTTTAGCGCTCAGCATTAAAAGGGAAACTGGTTTCTCTTCTCATACCCTCACGGTGATGGATACCATCAGAAAAGAACAGTTAATATTTCGTAAGATCTACAGAGACGCTGTAATAAAAGGATTGTACAATAATGTATAATGTAGAACGCCAGGGAAGTGACAGAAGTGTTCTAAAGACATTTATCAAGCCAAAATTAGTGCAAAGTGAGTCTAAAAAGGATATACTTTGTGTCATATTAGATATATAATTGATAATTATATACACAATAATGTCAGAGTCAGAGGCACACGAAGAGCAACCCAACGTTTACCCAGAAGTTGATCCACGATCACATTTTCCAATAAACACTTTACCATTGTTATTCATGAGAGAATCATCCATTTTCGGCGACCGAAAACCCAAAAAGATGAATGGATTAGCCATGTTGAGTTATACCAGGTTATTGGCCATAACATAAAAGCATCCCACATAATTGGACTACAGAGAATTCGTGGAATGTTGCGCATCTATCATGACAATTTAGAAGATATGACAAGGGGCATCCCATTTAGGGGGAAGAATGTCACTGTTATGAACACGAATCTAGACCGTCTGGATAATAAAAATACTATAAGAGTGCGTGTCAAGAACATCCCACTCTCTGTAGAGGAAGACAGTCTAACCAGGACATTCAACTTGTTAGGGATCGAGGTTATCTATGTTTCCCTTAAAGAAATTGCGTGTAGGCGGCAAACTTACAAACTGTGAAACGGGCGATAGATTTTGTATAGTGAAATCGTCTACCCTTAAGAAACCTCTTCCAAATTTCATGAACTTTGGGAAATTTCATGGCCGTGTAATTCATTACGGCCAACGCAAGGCCAAACCAAAAAAACTTTTCTACGTGTTTAGAAAGTTGTCATGTCTTCCAACGATTGGGTATGCTCTAAATGCAATACCGCTGGTCACAATCGATCCGAGTGCGTACGACGAGGAGAACGACGGCTGACAAACTCTCAGGGGGTAGATACGGTCGAAAAGCAAATATTGCAATTCGCCGAGCCTAATCAGTCATCTCCAGGTGGACATTCCTCCGGTAATACCACAAAACCCGATTAAACCATTAATCCCGTGAAATCAGACATTTCGCGTGCGCAAAAACAATCTATTATGGACAATTTTATTACCCCAAGCAAAGGCAGACAGGTCAATATCACAGAACGTTCACCGCCAACACCGACGAGGAAGCTCCATGACAGGCAAACATGTGAACAAAGAGAAAAGAAAAAACACGATAAAAATGACTTGTTTAAAATTATATGATATGCATAAGCATAATCTGAACACGAACTTTGAAACGTTTTACGGACATGAGAATATAAATATGATTTGGATAGACATAAATGTTTTTTGTTTGAAAATATTACAAACCTTTTGGAAGGATAAAAGTAGAAAAAATAAAATGCTTTTATAATATGTATATAGTAATGACTATTGATAGGAATATTTATCGTTTTGAAATGAATTTGATCAATATAACCAATATTTATAATTTTATTAATTATTTCTAAAAATATGTATTGTAAACTACAATCCATTCTTTTTTATCTTCATATTAAAAAGCAAGTACGTAGCTGTCCTTTCCTTTTTGTACGAAGGGACGTTTACAGCGTGTCTTTTTAAATTCATAAATAACAGCAAATTTGTGACAACAGATCTTATTGTTTTTTCTGTAAGGTTGGTGGTTAATGTTTTTGTTCAGTGTTGTATATATAATAAAGACAATGATTCATTTTTATGTTTTGAAAACTACAAGCTTTATCATTTGATGCTCATACTTATAAGCACGTACATAGCTTTCCTTTCATTTTTCTTTTTGTACGAAGGAACGTTTACAGCGCGTCTTTGTAAATTCATAAATAACAGCAAACTTGTGACAACAGATCTTTTTGCTCTTTCTATAAGATTGTTGGTTAGCGCTTTTGCTCAGTGTTGTTTATACAATGAAGCTAATGATTCAGTTTTATGCAACCATGCAAATGACAGAACAATACTAATGTTAAATTTTACCAAAATGAATATGCAAATAGCGTTATAACGTTATAAGCATTGTACTATTTCGAATAATTATCTATTAGCATATTATGATTGGAATTTGAATACAGACTATAGGTTAATTGTACATTCGACAAATCCAAATATTGATATTTGTAACGGTTTGAACTGGTATATAATACAAGAAACGCACGATTATTTTTATGTTATAGCTCGACATCGGTCAAATAGAATCAGCATAGTAAACTTACATTTTATTTTTCAATATGACAACGACTCATAGCAAAAATTCTTTTAATCACCTTGTTTCACTAAATGCACAAGGATTACGTGACAAATCAAAAAGAGGAAGATTAATTCAATGGTTATTGCAACAAAAAGCTGAAATAGCATTTATTCAGGAGACTCATTTTACAACTGATTTATATGCTGATTTGAAATCGGAGTTCGAAAACTGGGACGTTTTTCATTCTTTCGGTTCAAATTTTAGTTGTGGCTGTTCTATTTTTATTAAAAAAAACAAATTCCTTACAAGATCCTTGATGAAACATGCGATCAATTTGGTAGGTTCGTAATCATTAATATAGAATTGCATAACAATTTTTTACTTTGATAAACATGTATGCACCTAATGATAAAAAGAAAAGAATTACATTTTATTCAATGTTAGGAAAACAATTATTGAAATAAGCGAAGGTGCAAAAATAATTGGGGCAGATTATAATGATAATAGTATCTCATACTGATCGAATAAATAGAAATACGCATGATAAAAGAAACAAAGTTCCTGTAGAAAACTTAACAAATCTCATAAAAATAATAAATTATCCGATGTCTGGAAAACACACAATTTACTTTACGAAGAAAAAATGGTCTAGAAAAAAGTAAGGTCGATTTCTGGCTTATAGTTGAAAAATATGATACCGCTTGTACTGTCTTCTGACATACGACCAGCTTTACATATCATTTAGCAATTTCACTTGAGCTAAAAAAATACCCAATGATCGAGGCCCTAGGTTCTGGAAATTAAACAATTCACATTTGAAGGATTCCGAATATAAAGAGAATGTTAAAAATATAGTACAGTCTGTGCAAAATCTTAAAATCAGTAGAAACCAGTTGAAACGGGAACTATGTAAAATAAAAATAAGAGATTTCACAATAGAATTTGCTGAGATAAAATCAAGAAAAACACATAACAAATTACGTCATCTAGAAAAAGAACTTAAACTATTACTGATAATAACTGACAAAAAAGACAGAATTAATAATCGCATAAACGAATTAAAAAAGAAAATTGAAAAAAATCTATAATACAAAAACGCATTGTGCGCAAAAAGATCTAGAGTACAATTTATAGAAGAAGGAGAGAAAAACTCAAAATTTGTACATAGTCTTGAAAGGTCCAGACAAAACAGGAAATTTATTAGCTCCTTGCTGGTAGAAAATAAACATATTACAGATTATTGAACCAAGAACTACTTTTTTATAAAAAATTGTATGCATGTAAATCCTCTGATGCAGATTGTGACGAATACTTAAATACCATTGATAATGATAATCAATTGAATGACGTTCGCAAATAAATCTGAAGGTAGATTAACATTAAAGGAGTGTAATGATGCTGTCAATGAGATGAAGTTGAATAAAAGTCCGGGTGTAGATGGTCTAACTACAGAATTTTACCAAGTGTTCTGGGATAGGTATTTTAGTAACTGATGCACCAAATGAAGGCTATGGAAATGGTGAACTTTCTGACACTCAAAACAAAGCGTTTTCTCACTTGTTTACTAAAAAGGAAATCCTGAATTACTGGAAAACTGGAGACATATCTCGTTACTAAATATAGATTATAAAATTCTTACAAGAGTTATTTCAAAACACCTGCAGTTAAAATAATAAGTGTAGATCAACACGGATATAAAAATAGATTCATTGGGTATAACATCAGGCAGATACAGGACCTAATCGATTATACAGACTGTTTAGACATAGATGATGCAATTTTCTTCCTAGATTTTTGAAAAGCCTTTGATACAATCAATTGGAAATTCATGCTTGCAGTGCTTAAAAAATTTGGTCTGAAAGATTCTTTCATCAACTGGGTTCAAGTCAATTATCATAACATATCGTCTTGTGTAATTAACAATGGTTGGCAATCAAATTATTTTGAACTATCACGTGGAAAACGACAAGGATGTCCATTATCGGCTCTTTTATTTATAAGTGTTGCTGAAATATTTGCCACAAAAATTATAAAAGGCGAACAAATTGATGGTATTTCTATTAGATATGAAAATTCGTTTAAACAATTAAAAATTACCCAGTTGGCAGATGATACTACACTTTTTCTTAAAAATCAATCAGAAGTTCCGATAGCATTACAACTTAAAGAGGAATACGGACAATACTCAGGATAACAATTAAACAAATAAAAAACTGAAGCTATATGGCTTGGAAAATCTAAACATAAAGATAGTTATATGTTACATGGAATAAATTTTACAAATAAACATGTAAAGGCACTTGGTGTTTATTTCGGACATAACAAAAAAGACTGCGAAAACCTAAACTGGAATACTAAAATAAATAAATGTGAATCAATCTTATCCAATTGGAAAAAAAGGAATTTAACAATTTATGTTCGAATAGTGGTCATTAAATCTATAATTGCCCCAAAATTTACAAAACATGGCTGTTCCTAAAGAAATCATAAATAAAATCAATTCGCTACTTTTTAAATTTTATATGGAATGGTAAAAAAGATAAAATAAAAAGATCGGTCATTCTAGGAAATAAACTGAACGGAGTTCTGGATATGATAGATATAGAAACATTCGCAAAAAAGTCTGAAATTAAGATGGATTAAAAGTTTGCTAAATTCTGACGACGCAAATTGAAAAGTTATACCCTCATTCTTTTTAAATCAATACGGAAATGATTTTCTTATATTTAGCATGAATTCAATCAAGTCTTAACAATAAAGCATAAGGGTTAATGTATAGTTTTTCAAAACTGGATTATGTAAATGACCTGGTATCTGATTCTGGTTTCATTGACACTGCCTTCCTTTTTAATACCCTAGAAAATAAGACGAATTCGATATCAGAAATAAATATACTCATAGGTGCAATACCGGCCGCATGGAAACTTCTAGTTAAAAGCATTGAGTCAATAAAAACAAGAGTTAAAACTTCAAGAAAATTTACTTTTGAAAGTAATAGGACAATTGATCAACTAACGAATAGGGATATATATAACTTAATCTTGAAACCTAAGCTCGAGAGCCCTTATGTACATAGGTACTGGGAGGAATTAGTCTCGCATCACATTCATTGGAACTCTCTTTATTTTTTTACTAATAAAGTTCCTCAAGATAACAAAGTTAAACAGTTGAAATACAAAGCAAAACATAGACTTGTTGCTGCTAATTCTTATCTTTTTAGAATTTGCAAATCATTAAAAACAATATAACACGTTATCATTGGCTACAAAATAAATTTTATTGAGTATAACCAAATAAATATAATTTTAAGTTATATCGCGTACAGCATAAACAAAACATATTTTATCGGCGAACGTAGAACAAAAGCCTTAAAACTTACTGAAAATCCTGTATTAAGATTTTGTAGTGTTAATTCAATACATGGTTAAGAAGAAAGAGAAAACATGTTTAATTATTAAATTTACTAATTATCTCAAGGGTATGTTATAAAAGAGATTTTACCAATGTTTGAAATTAGTTGTCTCAATATTGTTTTGTTAAAATAAATTACGTTATCTATTTATAAAATATATTCACTTTTCATAATTAAAAATTAAATTGCATTTACTATTATATATATATGAATTGTGTTTATGCTTTAGTGTAAATAAACGGATTGGCGATAGGCAATTACAAATAGAAAAATTCGTAAATTGATAGGTTGAAGTCTCGCAACACATGTTCGCTCCAGATTTCTTTAACCCCTTGATAGATCTTGGTGTTACTGTGGAGCATAACTGTCGGTTTTACATTATTTGTATGGTTTTAAGGAGGTTCATTAAAATGAGCAAAATATTTAAAACCCGTTTAAAGTCTTTATTAAATTTAGCTGTAGTTGGAGACTAACCAAACAGAGATTACCGCCTTTAAGAGGTGAAGTAAATATTGGCTGATGATCGTGAACGTGCAACGTCCATCTTAGAAGCATTTAACCTTAATGGCATTTGTTTTGTTTAGGAATATCAGTCTGTTCCAAATGCAAAAGCACAACTGTTTTAACTTGAATATTGAAAAAAGCAGTAACAACAAGAGTAAAAATTTCTTAGATAACACTAAGTGCAAGTGTAAGTTTTGTTGCTATGAACATATTCAATACATGAAGGACTGGGCATCTGAGAATATCTAGAAAGGAGTTAATAAGAGATGTAAAAGATTTGTATTCTTTGCCTAAGCAAAAGAATAATATATCTTTTGTTTAATGTTGCCCATTCAGACAAATGAAATGTTATGAAAACCCTATATTTGACAAATTTAATGTTTATAATTTTGTCATCAGTTAATGATCATTTTTTTATATTTTACTCCCTCTTTGGTGATGTCAGCATAGCTACAATTATTACATGTAGCAGTTGCTTGAGATGTAGGGGATACCAACGAAGAAACTTGCCTTTAAGAGGTAAATGAAATAGTGGCTGATGATTTCAATATATATTGGATATTTATATGTTAAAATTTTCGATATGTTATTGTTAATCTTTAATAGTCAGTGACATATTGACATACAATGTAATGAAATTACTAAATATGACAAACAAAATAGATTTACGTCATTAGCCCATGGTAAAATAAGAAAATGTCTGGAAATGTACATATATTTTAATTACCTTGTAATCTTATTTCGCTGTGCTGTTCTTCTCTAATTCCTCCAACTTTTTTGTGACACCCCATTATGCTTATTCATGTCCTTGTAAGATCAACTATACAAACATATATGGATTGCTCATTGTTTATGATTTTTGTGTAACGCTACTTTTTAAAAATTATTTATCAAATCTGCCTTAATATGTTTATAATCTTGAGAAGGTTTTTTCAAAAGGCATAGAGTCATCTTATCCAAATAAGAAAAGTACCTATACCATTCCAAATGAAGATTCTTGACTTAATGAAATGTTGGCTAGAGTTCATTGTAAATATGCCAGACTTTTTATGTTATCCCCGTTATGAAGTTTAGCTGTAGCTTTAGATGAAGGAGATACCCAAATGAAGACAAATATTGGCTAATGGTTTTTGCGTATTTGCCAGATTTCAGACATGTTAAATGTTACGTGATGTTAATATTTTTTATAGTCAAGGACAAACTTATTCGGCTGCAAAGCTCAAGGTCCAAAGTGGTCGTCTCAAGGCATATTTTATCAATAAGGTCAAACCATTAATGTATGTGGTATTCGGACTAACTTTAAGACGGCACAATTTTTTTATTTCATGACCTATTCACGTCAATCTTTATAACATAAGATATACTCAGTAACAAATAATGTTTATAACGGTCATTATATGACTGTTACAAAAAAAACGAAACAATTCAATTGTCATCCGAGTCCATCCGACCTCTACGCCTAGGTGGTGGTTGAACGTCATCATTACTTGAGTCACTGTCCGACAATGCTTGCGCAATAGCGTCACGGCGATCCTGAACACCAACATTACCGCCATTATCGCCACGTTGGTCAGCCTCTTCGTCGTTAGCATGTTGATCCTGAACAACATCGTCGCGACGATTAGCACCACGTTGGTCAGCATCCTCCCCGTTAGCCTGGCCGTCAACGTCATCGACTTGCTGACCCTCGTCCTGTTGAGGTGCTTGGGGTTCGTTATTGGGCCTCCCTTGCACAAGCCGTCGTTCCATCACCCTGATGTGTTCTACTTCGTTTCTAAATGTATATAAACAATTGGTTTTCAAGCTTCAATTGCTTCATGTGTAATAAGTCAATTTCAATGTACAAAGAATCTTTATATTCAAATAATGAAACGAAAACTACAGGGACAAGAGCACTACTCACAAACTTTTAAATAAAACACGTGAACATTGCATATCAATATAATTTTATTATGCCGGTGTAAATTACCTTATATCTGCATCCTGAATGTTTCTGTTGGCTATCAGTTTCGCCAACTTCGTGGAAAGCCTGTTCTTCAACTGCTTTGCACCAGCTGTTTTGTACAGGTCCACTGTCTGAGGTGAAAGTTGGTTAATGTTCTCTTTTATCTCGTCGATCACATCCGCCCATGTCGTTGGATGCTGCTGATACGCTCTAAGCATGAAAAGAATTTCTTCTATGGTCAGTCTCACTGATCGCCGTCGTCGTTGAAGTAATGTTGCTGAAAGAATGATATATTAATGCACTTATCATACTTTCACACGACCACGAATTTCCCGTGCAGTATAACCAGTTCACCCGATACTATATTTGGTATACATGAAGCTTTTACAGTTGGAATAATTTTATAAAAGACATAGTGCAAAGGGTAACTTATATTTTATTTCTATTTAATCATCATTAAATATTTAATTCAAAAATAAAAAGAAGTGTGTTCTTTATTATAAAAAAATTCTTACCGGCATCCATAACAATGTATATCCAACTATAATTTTGCACGAGTTACGAATACGCTTCAGTGATTGCGTTCTATTGTAAAAAATACAGGGTCGTAACTAGCATTGGTACTAGTACATTACAGTAAAATAATGACTGATGCTCGTAAAATGACTGAATATCCCCGTACGTACACTAGGGGTGAGCGATTGTAATGAACGTGTTGTGTAGATAGCTTGCAAAGAGAGGAAGCCTGGGATTGCATTTCGGGTCCCTTGGGAAAAGGTGAAGGTCACTGTTACTTAAAATATATTTCCTAATCTTTAAATAGCTTTAATGAGATTTCTTTTTTGGGGGGAGAGGGGGGTGTAAGATTACTCTTTTCTCTCTCTAGGGTCAAGGTCACTTTTACTCAATTTATATATTTTTAAATCTAAAATT
>JAUMHA010079418.1:0-18594 GCA_032359765.1 Saxidomus gigantea
GACTGGTCCAGATTCTGAGAGTGTCAGGAGATCCTGATAGTGTATGTATAAAGAAGGCATGCCACACAAGTTACTGTGTAAGACGACTTACGTGAATTACTTGTGACGTAACGTTATAAACAATGTGACGTCACTTTAAAATACGAAAGGTAACATTTAATATGCTCGCGGAAGACAATCACTGCCACAATTGCATCTTGCTTTATGCCATTTGAATTGGTAGTTTTTTATTTTTATAATAATAGTTTCTGTCATGAGCACGAGGTTCAGATCGAAATATCCGTCACCGAGGGTAACTGTTTTGGCAGTTTTACCCCAGGTAACGCATATTTGCACTTTAAAGTAGATTTCTAAATGCAAACTTGATGAATTATCATGAAAAACAAACGAGTTTCCTACGTTGTGTTTAGGAAAGTGACGTCACATTGTTGAGGTGACGCATATTTGCACTTTAAAGTAGATTTCTAAATGCAAACTTATCAAAATGATGAATTATCATGAAAAACAAACGAGTTTCCTACGTTGTGTTTAGGAAAGTGACGTCACATTGTATATAACGTTACGTCATAAGTAATTTACGAGAGTCGTTTGGCATAGGAGGGGTGCCAGACCGGTTTTTCTTGCATACCAGATGGGGATTTCTGCAGTTTTTACCAGTGTAAAACGGTATGCAAGAAAAAGTTTCTACCATGAGATACTTGGTTCAGATGGAAATATCCGTCACTTCGGGTAACTGTTTCGCGGGAACTCGACAGAGCCTCGTTCTCATGAAAGAATATTAGTTTCTTATATGAGCACGAGGTTCAGATCGAAATATCCATCACTGAGGGTAACTGTTTTTGCGGGAACAAGGCTCAAAGTGTAAAAGTGCACACTTTCTTTTGGAACTGAGTGTATACTGTGTTGCATCTGTATTTATGATAATTTTAGATGCACTACTGGACTGTTCTCAGCTTTCGGGTACGGAACTGAATTATGAGTTTTCGGACAGTCTGCTGGATTCAAACTGTTGCAAACAAGACCCACGACCTCTGAGATCAAGCACCCCTAGACTTGTCACGGATTCCATGCTTACAAAACCGTCCTCATCCGCAAAGTTTGTGCCACAATCAAAGAAAGATAACTCGTCACAACATATATTATCTATTGAAAATGGAAGCGAAATTTTCCAATCCAAGCTAAAAAGGTTACATATAAAGAATGACCTTCACATCTATGAGAGTGACTACAAGCATGATACAATAGATGTCCTTGACCTACAACAGATTGCAAAGAAATTTGCTGAAGCGGCCATGACTTTAGCAAATTGTAATGATGTTAGATTGAATGATCAATTTGTTCAAAAGTGGCACAGTTCCGTAAATGAGTTAAGTAAATGTTTGAATTACAGAATATTTAAACAGGGTTTTAGTGTTGAAAAATACTTGAGCATATTTTACCTTTTAATTTGTCAAATATGCTTTGGAAGTTAAGATGTATTCCATAAAATGCCAATTGAAAAGGGTAGATTTACTGGCATTGAAAGAAATTTGAGACACTGCTACTTATGTAATTCTGAGCTTTTGGGTGATAAATTTCATTATCTTTTTATATGCACACATTTAATTGCTGACAGAAAAAAATACTTAAGTCAATATTATTTTAAAAATCCTAATACCTTGAAGTTCCAATAG
Source organism: Saxidomus gigantea (assembly GCA_032359765.1). Taxonomy (NCBI): domain Eukaryota; kingdom Metazoa; phylum Mollusca; class Bivalvia; order Venerida; family Veneridae; genus Saxidomus; species Saxidomus gigantea. Next base: position 1,674 of record JAUMHA010079418.1, read on the forward strand.
TTGATGAACTGTGAAGATAAAAAACATTGTTAAAATTAGCACTATTTTGTAAAAAGATTTTATTAGTATGTTCTAAATATCTAATGTATGTCATTATGTGTAAGGTCACCTCATTCTCCACTCATGTGAAATATTTGCTCAATACTTTAGTTATATTTGTTATAACATTTGTTTTTTTTAATGTCTTATGCCCTTAAAGGGCCATGATTTGACCAATAAACTTTGAAACTTTGGTAATTTGTCCACAAGCACAAGACAGAAAGTTTCAGAGAAAAATAATTAACATTGAATGAGCTATGACAATTCTCTTGCGAACAATTACAACAGAAATAATAATAATGATAATAATAAACTGTTTATATCAAAAATTCACAGAGTCACACATTTAACTCACAGTAGGTGATTGTGGCGTACCGGGGACCCGAACAGTGCATTTTAGTTAAAAATACACGGGAGACTCTAGTTACTATATATCAATATGCGGGTCTTACCGATGATAGCCTCTTTAGAGGATGGTGGACCCAATAAGCACAATTACAAACAAAATATCAATATAGTTTAGTCTAGTTTCCAACGCGCAACCGTCACTGTTGACATACACAAGAACGACACAGCACTGCTAAAAGCTGTACTTGAGCAGTATTCCATAGACAATTATTAGTGATGTGTAACCTAGACTTGGTAAGACCTGGCCGATCGGTTCGGTATGGAAAGTAGTTTTTCTCAATAGCTGCATGTATATATATGTTTACAAAATAAATCAACGAAATAAAAGGAATACTGTATTAGCGAATCGTATTAAAACTAGAAAGCTAGTGGAAATATTTATCAGTTTAATTTCTACGAGCGTCTGTTGTGTAATATTTGGATGACACAAGGCGACATTGTTTAAAAGCTTGTAATAAGGGAAGAATTCAGTGTCAGAAATGTGTGAGATTTATTCGGATTGGCGAAAAATGTAAACAAAAATTGGAAACTATCAGTCGCTGTTTCAAAACGGTTTGCATTTGGGGCTTGAAGTTAACTTTTACGTAAATCATAAATACTTAGGCTATATATGCAATAGGTTTTGATAAATATGCATTATTCTAGATGAAGAAGTTAAGGCTGAAACTGGGTCGATGTGTAAATGGTGTTGTTTACCTTCTTATTGATTAGTCATTAGGCTATTTTTAACTAACATTCACTGTTTGGGTCCCTGCTACGCTACACTCACCTGTGTATACACATAGGTGTGTGCCACAAAACATGTCGGTGGCTATGCAAAAGGTCAAATGAGGTTAAACACTAAGTAAGAAAGCTACCGCTCGCCCCCTTAGGGTTTCTTAATTGTTAAAATTTGACTCAATACTTATTTATGCAATAGATTAAACTAAAACGGATACCTAATTAGATCAATCTTGCCTAAATACACATGATATCTTGAGTTGCCAAATGTGGGACATCAGGTTTAAAGGGACATACCCTATAACTGATGTCAAAACTAAATAACCTCCAAAACTTAAATGATATTACACTATCGATAAAATCAGTGTTGTAAGACCGTATCTATATACAATTAATGGGTAGATATCGATCTCTGTTATTAATAATACTTAATTGTGGTAAGACGAGGCATTTTCGCCATATTTTCTGCTTTAAAATAGTATTTATTTATCATTTTACGTTCATTGAACACACATATATTTTTCGAGAATATAATCGGCTAGATGTAGGGTATATCCCTTTAATATAATTTTTATCTCACGCGAGTGGGAATGAAGTTAGGTCATCGACTTATATCATATGTCAGTTTAACTGTGGCTTCATTTTAGGTTTTGAATATCTAGTGACCCTGACCGGCTGCCGCGAAAACAATGGAGGAAATTACGTTCAGTGAAAGTTATGTTAAAATAGATGGACCACCGATTAAAGTACAACGCAACACTGTACCTGAATGCTTAAAGTATTACGCAGAAACGAAACCGGACGTGGAATCAATTGTTTTCGTATCGCCAGATGGAAAGCGTGAATCCGTCACGTGGTCTGAATTATATCAGAAAACTTGTACCATGGCAAGATCGCTCATTAACATGGGAATCAGAAGGCATGAGGTTGTTGCTATTAATGTGCGTTCTTGTCCGGAATGGCTGTACGCAACATTTGGAGCAATGGTAGCTGGAGCCATACCCACTGGCGTCTCATTCACATACACAGACGGAAGTGACCTGATATCACTGATGGAAAAGATAAAAAATTGCTCATTATTGATATTGGATCCTGGAATAGACGGCATCAACTGGGACATACTTCGAACTTTTCTAGATGAGTGCAACGCTGACGGCACAGTAAAGAGTAAGAAAATGCCATACCTGAGGTACCTGTTATGTATTGCATTTGACGGCAATCAAGATGCTGCAAATGTGAAACACTTCCGAGACCTTTTGCAGGAAGATCATCCCGAGATAAATCTCCCTGAAATCGACACCGATGATATATATGGATTGTTTCAAACATCAGGCAGCACAGGGGATCCAAAACTTGTAGCTTATACGCATTTATCTACCATGAAAATAACAGAAGCTAGACTTTATGAGTTGCTAGATGAAAAGTACATCCTCTTTAACGACAGACCATTTAACTGGGCCGGCGGGTATCCATCAAACGTTTTCACCGGACAAACAAGAGTGACATTGTCTGAGTTTTGTGAAGAACCAAAAGATAGGATTTCATTCATGATAGATGTTATAGAAAGAGAGCGCTGTTCCATGGTATTTGCCCTGCCGCCGCTGATGCATGAACTTATTAAAAGAAAGGTAACACTTAAACTTCCTCAAGTATTTGCACTTGTCAAAAACAAATGCGAATAATATAACAATGGATTCACTAAATCAATATTTCCAAAACGAATTTAGAGAGCACTTGTCCTCGTTTGAATAGTGTAAGGAGAAGAAAGCGGACATACATTGTGTAATATAGCTTTGATGCCTGACTTGACGATCCATCAACGGTACTAAAAATTGTTGCTTATAGGGGTTAATTTTTGACAACAAGGAAAGTCATTTAGCAATTATATGACATATCTTACAGAGTTATTATTCCTATGTTTCTCGTTACCTGCTTTTATCGTCCTCCATCGCTGCCGTAAAACAGAAATTCATCTGTAGTGATATGTAATTGGCGATATTCGTCATTGTCTTCTGTGTACACGTGAGAGTATTGTTTCACTCTAAAACTGTTGAGAGAGTGACATATTCTGCGATTTAACGTGCTCTCATTGATTTTCCGCTGATCCAACTACCATTCGCTTTCATGTCGGTGGTACTTTAAAATCTATGTCAAACTGTAAAATTGTCAAAGAGGCATCGGCTATTTTTCTCTCTCCTTTTTTTAGTTAGCTCACCTGTCACAAAGTGCCAGAGTAGGCTATTAGGATCACTCTCCGTCCGGGGTCCGTCGTACGTCCGTCCACCATTTCCTTCAAACAGCATCTGCTCTGAAACCATTGGGCCAATGCTGTTGAAACGTTGCATGGATGTTCCTTGCATGAAGCTTTATAAAAGTTGTCAAAAGAATTCCATTTAATGCAAAAGTCTGGTTGCTATGGCAACGAATATGAAAAACTTGAAAAATCTGCTTCTCTGAAACCGCAAGGATAGAGCTTAGATATTTAACATGTGGCATTGTCTAGTAGACATCTCCCAAGATTGTTCAAACTATGATCCCCGGGTCAAAATTGTCCCTGCCCGGGGGTTACTTTGCTTTTGAACGAGTAATATAGGGAAAACTTAAAAACTCTTCTCCGAAACCACGAGGCCTAGAGCTTAGATATTTCGCATGTGGCATTGTCTAGTGGACCTTTACCAAGATTGTTCAAATCACGAGCCCCGGGTCAAAATTGCATAGACCTATATAGGAAAAACTTTAAAAAATCTTCTTTTCTAAACCGCAATGCCTGGAACTTAGATATTTAGCATGTGGCTTTGTCTAGTAGACATCTACCAAGATTGTTCAAATCATGAGCCCCGGGTCAAAATTGAACCTGTCCGAGGGGTCACTTGGTTTTAAAAAGGCTCATATAGGAAAAACTTTAAAAATCTTCTTCACTGAAACCACAAGGCCTAGATCTTAGATATTAAGCATGTGACATTGTCTAGTGAACGTCTACCAAGATTGTTCAAATTTTGAGCACCGGGTCAGAATTGACTCTGCCCGGGGGTCATTTGGTTTTACATAGGCTTGTATAGGAAAACTTAAAATCTTCTTCTCTGAAACTATAAGGGCTAGAGCTTAGATAAATAGCATGTGACATTGTCTAGTGGACCTCTACCATGTTTGTTCAAATTATGAGCCGCGGGTCAAAATTGACTTTGCCCGGGGGTCACTCAGTTTTACAAGGACTAATATACAATGATATAGGAAAACTTTAAAACATATTTTCTCTGAAACCACAAGGCCTATAGCTTAGCTATATAGCATGTAGCATTTTCTAGTGGACCTCTACCAAGATTGTTCAAATTATGAGCCCGGGTCAAAATTGACCCTGCCCGGGGGTCACTCGGTTTTACATAGACTTATATAGGTAAAACTTTAAAATCTACTTCTCTGAGACCACAAGGCCTGGAGCTTAAATATTTAGCATGTGGCATTGTCTAGTGGACCTCTACCAAGGTTCATAAAATTATGAGCCCAGGGTCAAAATTGACCCTGCCCGAGTGGTCACGTACTTGGTTTTACATAGGCGTATATAGGGAAAACTTTAACAATCTTCTTCACTGAAACCAAAAGGCCTAGATCTTAGATATTAAGCATGTGACATTGTCTAATGAACGTCTACCAAGATTGTTAACTATGAGCCCCGGGTCAAAATTGACTCTGCCCGGGGGTCATTTGGTTTTACATAGACTTTTATAGGTAAACTTGAAAATCTTCTTCTCTGAAACCATAAGGCCTAGAGCTTAGACATTTAGCAAGTGGCATTGTCTAGTGAACCTCTACCAAGATTGTTCAAATCATGAGCCTAAGGTCAAGTTTGAACCTGGCCTTTGGGTCACTTGGTTTTACAAAGACTTAAATAGGAAAAACTTAAAAACAAATTTTCTCTGAAACCTCAAGGCCTAGAGCTTAGATATATAGCATGTGGCATTGTCTAGTGAACCTCTACCATGTTTGTTCAAATCATGAGCCTTGGGTCAAAATTGACCCTGCCCGACCACCTCCAAATTCCCACCGCCTCCTACTCCACCCCACCACCTCATTTGAGAAATTGGCTGTAATTTCAATTTATTTACTCACCGGATCGTCTAGTGACAATAAATACTTTGTACTCGTATGTTGCATGTAAAATATTTTCAGAAAAATGGGATTTGAGACATTAAAATAAGAATAGTTTAACTTTGGTTACTGAATATCGAGATTTTCGCCAACTTAAAAAAGTTCTAGAGACTACAATTTATGGAATTTTGTTTCAACCATTCGTGCAAACGATAGTCTCTACATTTCTACTGGTAACTACGTTGCCCGATTTTTGAAAGTTCTTCAACAAAATAATTTAAAACAAAATTTACAAAAGGCATACTCACATTTCTTTTTTATTTTGAAGAAACCCACCACCTCGGAAGTGTGCTCCCCACAATTTCTTTTCACCTCATTTTGTGGTGGTGGGGAGAGTTAACCCCCCGTGTATAAGTTGTCTTTCTTTATGTATTAAACTAAAGGATAGATAATCAACTCAAATTAATAAATATAATTATTTGTATGTTTAGATGTCTATTCATTTGAAGTGATTTCATGATATACATCATTTTTCCTTGATAGGATCACTTGCCGGCTGACTGGCCTGTTGAGGGAATTATGACCGCAGGGCAACCTCTTACAAGTAGCCTGGCAGCTAGCGTTGGAACAGTTTGTAAATTCCTTTTTTGTCTATACGGAGGATCAGAATTTGCGGGCGTTTCACAAGCGAAAATAACCAACCCGAATGAATTCTCAGAATATGGGTGTGGTAAGCCGCTCAAGTATCCGGGCCTCGAAATAAAGATCGTTGGTGAAAAAGGTGAAATAGTTCCAGTAAACCAAAGAGGTGAAATATATGTTCGAAACGATGTTCTGTTTAAAGAATTCTACAATGATCCCGTGAAAACAAAAGCGGCAACAACAGAGGACGGATGGTACAAAACGGATGATATTGGCAGAATGACGGAACACTGTGAATTGTTTGTAGAAGGTCGTAAATCTAGCATGATCGTATCCGGTGGCTTCAATGTGGCTCCAGAAATCCTTGAACAAGTTATGAAAAACTTTCCGGGTTTAGATTCGGTAATCATCGTTCCAGTACCGGACGATGTTTTCTACCAAGTGTTATGCGCATGCGTAATAATAAAACAGGGATGCAACGTTACAGAGGCAGACCTCCGACATTGTTGCCAGGAATATCATGCAGACAAACCGGGTTTGTTTACGGTTCTTCCAAAGTTTTACATGTTCTTTGAAAAGTTTCCTGAAACAAACACTGGAAAGACGTCCAGAAAGGAATTACAGCGCCTGGCACTGGAGCGTTTTAAGTCATATTGAAATCTCTAGGATAAACATTTCTAATATGTGCAAATGTAAACATGCATGATTTGCTGAAGATTGAATAGACATGTTATTCAAATAACATAAATGGCATTTGTAACATTACGAAAATGCCAGTCATTATAATTGAAGAAGAGTGCTCGTGTATAATATATGCTGTAATCAGTAGTGTTCATAAACATTTGTATAGTCGGAACAATTTATTATGCTTCTAATTTTAAATTAGATCTAATTGATATTCATTTCAGACGCTGTCAGTTCGATTATATATGCAAACGTGTCTTAGTATGCTATATGCTTTATTCTGCTACTAAGGAAAATATCAGTTTCGTATTTGTACAAAGACTATAACGTTCGTTTGCAAGTAATGCAAGCGTTTTATCATTATAATTTCATTCTAGGGAGACTGTCGAATCCATGGTTGGCTGTGTTTATATTCTGAAAGAGTGTGTCTGTTTTGCAATGTACTGTACTGGTAACAAACGTGCCTTTATACCACCATTTGCATTCTAGATTTAAATCCAGGTGAAGTTATGTTAGTGTTTGACGAATGTAGCGCTTGAGTCGCGCTCAATATATATTGATACATTACATTGTTAGATTTAGGAAACGGACACTTACTTGTCGTACTTTGGTCGTTTCCCGAAAATTAAAGATTGCCTCCAAGATGTCTGCCAAAAGTTTGAAAAGTTGCTTGTTTTAATACGTGACACAGATACTCATTTCGATATACCAATACCAATGTTTCACTCTTTGTAACTTAATACAACTAGTTCGGCGCTATTAATGGAATTTTGACGGAAAATTACTGGACAGTTAGTATTCTTTGTCATCAACCATCCTGGATATATATAAGTAAATGCGTTGCTGCTTTTGAAAAAGTGCTCTAATATGTCAAAATAAGCTACAGTCTAACCTGTATTAGCGGTCACCTGTATATAACGTGACCCTGTCTGTAACGGCCAGTCTAAGGTGCGACGGCAGAAAATTACTCTGAATGTAACCTGTTTATTGCGTGACCTTGTTTAACGCGGTCAGCGGCCACTTATTTTAGCCCGGAACTGATTATATAACGGCCAGTGACGGGTTTTGTACGAGAACTTTGAAAAATACACCGTGCAAGTAATAATATTACGGCAATTAGCAGGAAGCATTGATTAAACAGCTGATTGAAACCGATTAAATGTTGATTATGATCATTGAATATGTGTGAATAGTACACAAATTTCAAAGAATTAGATCAATTTGGTGAGTTTGAATAAGTATCAGTTTGGCGTTTGAATAAGTATCATTATAACCTAGTAACATATATCTTATCATAGTAATGATATGGAAGTGCTTTATGTATATATGTAGTGATATCTATAAAATTAACAAAATTAATAAGTTAACTAATTTTTGTACCCATTCCATCGAAAAATGTCGAGAACTGTCAGTTTGCTAAAGCGTTTGCTTCGAAATTGGCAGGAAATACACAAAATTACAACACATTGAAAGAAACTCATCACCATGTACGTGCACAAGAGGCGGTCCGAAAATATATAGGTTTTTGGCCCTATTCGGAAAGTATCAAATATGTTTCAAAAATATGTTTACTTTTTTTCGAGATAATCGACCTTTCAGTAGATACTTTAGCCATATCTGTGGTAGCCTTTGTATTCCTTCTGCAATCCAAGAAACAGACCTGTGTCATGAATAGACAATGTAACAGCTGAAATCGAAGCGGACCTAGACACGTCTGTGGTTCTAGAGATAGAGGGAGGGTGTGAAAACAATTGCCATTAAAAAGAATTCATACCTTCCGTTTCGACGAGGAGATGTAAGTCATGACGAAGGAGGATAGTTTTCTGTATTATCTTTACATGTAACTGTTCACGAGCTTTTTAAGAATTACTTCTTAATAGTATTTGGCAGTAACAGTTCTACCTTTTGACATAAACTTTGTAAGTATTATTATATGTGCTTTCCAGAAAACAAACAATGATACACCACAACAGACGAAAGCATTTTATGTTTTTTCAAGGATCGGGATCTAGCTCGTTTGCACTGCTTTTCTTGCATGATGCACCACCATTCCATCAATGATAGTAAGATCTGAAAAAGCATTCCCCCTCCATTTGGTCTTCTGCGAATACCTCCCACAGATCTCGTTTATACCAAGTAGTTTTGTAAACTTTTGTATGCTGATGCTTTCTTTGCCAGTGCTCAAGTTATTGCCTACATCGGCGATCATTCATCACGAAAACTTCAACATTTTTACCATTGAGAGAATCACTGCCTCAGCGGGCCTCCCAGGCCAAGGCTTGCAATGCAAATACCCTGGATTTACTGTTGTGAATCTGAGAAACCCGACCGTGTTATATAGACATCTCCATATCTGTTCTGCAGTTTTGGGAAAAAGGCAAGGCTTTCCGTATTTTAGCAATAGGATTTTTTCTATAACAGAACGGTGTTCTTCTTTCTTTAAGTCAATGTTAGTCGAAACACCTTGAACATAAATATAGCATACAAAATGTTAACACTTACGTAAAACCTTTAAAACCTAATAAGAGTAATTTAACCACGTTCCAAAATATCATGTTATGGAAGAAATTGGTGTAGTAATTTAAGCTCCTGGACGCTTCATTTATTAAAACTTTGCCGATGCTTTTCTGCAATCAATGGTACACTGTGAGTCTGATATATTTACTTTATAGTTTAAAGAAATATCCATGAAAGAGTTGCAAAGAAGAGGTATTTTCAACCATTTCTTTTTAAAAAGTGTAATACATTGTAGTATTCGGATATAACAAAGAAAGGTAGGTTATATTTTAAATTATACCACTTTTTTAATAGTGATAGTGGTGCGGGGGGGGGGGAGGCATTGGGTGGGATGGGAGTGCTGGGAGGTATATGTTTTTGCCGAAAAACAACCTCTTCTGTTATTTATTTATCATATTTACCATTTCTTAGGAAAATATTAACTACAGTATAGTAACGGGAGTTGATACAGATGCAATTATCGACAGTATTCATACGTGAGTGAAAAGAATTTCAAGGATTTTATACGTTCGATAATATGTCTCATTGTGTTTTTTTCCTTGTCAGAATTTCTGTTGCGAATGAGACTTCTTTCATTTTAATCTTGTTTAACCTTTTGTAATGTATCACTTTTTCCTTAATTTTTCGACTTAATACCGAAACTAAGCCTTTTATGTATTGAAAGGATTTTTGTTATATCTCGTAAAATTTAAGGAAGTGGATGGCAATGGCTATGACGATAAGCCACAACACAATGTCATAACTTTACATTTCTGGGCAAACAAAAACACTGTTTCTTTGAACCAGTTATTGTCAAATAAATACGACATTCTCGAAAAATGATTTTTGCCGAACAATGTGGCGATATTTTTGGTTTGGTATGTATAAAGAAGGCACGCCACACAAGTTACTGTGACGTTTAAAATACGAAAGGTAACACTTGGTATGCTCGCAGAGATTGATTTTACTATGGTAGACAATCACTGCCACAATTGCATCTTGCTTTCTGCTATTTGAACTTGTAGTTTTTTTTTGTTTTCATAAAGCATACTCTTGCATGAAGACATCATTTGATGGCATGCGACAAAGCATTATCTTAAATGTAATAAAAAACTACAAGTTCAAAAATGAGAAAGCATGTAGATGCAATTGTGGCAGTGATTGTCTTCCATATTTGACCTACTTATTGGACCTATACTGTGTCGCATCTGTAATAATGATAATTTTAGATGCACTACTGAACTGTTCTCAGCTTTCGGGTACGGAACTGGATTATGAGTTTTCGGACAGTCTGCTGGATTCAGACTGTGATAAACAAGACCCACGATCTCCGAGATCAAGCACCCCTAAACTTGTCACGGATTCCATGCTTACAAAACCGTCTTCATTCGCAAAGTCTGTGCCACAATCAAAGAAAGATCACTCGTCACAACATATACTATCTACTGAAAATGGAAGCGAGGTTTTCCAACCCGAGCCAAAAAGGTCAAGTATCAAGAATGACCTTCACACCTATGATAGTGACTACAAGCATGATACAACAGATGTCCTTGACCTACAACAGATGGCAAAGAATTTACTTAAGCGGCCACTGACTAATGCAAATTGTAAGTTTGATTTGGGTGGGATAGATTAAAATATTTCTACCATATTTATGTTACTTTAGAACAGTATTTCTTTCGAATTTATGAAGGGCCAAACGTAATAGAAATTCTAACAGAAGCCTGGATTTTGACCAGTGAGCATAAGTGTAGTCAGTCGGAACCTTAAAATTTCGGACTTACTTTAACTGAACTGAACTGATATCCTTTCTGTCTTGAAAGGGCGCCTGCGACGGACCCCAGCATATCACCCATAATACTGTTAAATTTGACTTTATGATCTGAATGGAGACTTTTTACTAGGTGGTACCATCCTCCTTATTTGCCAAAATAGTAATTTTGAATGCCGAATTAAAAGGAGAGCCATAGAATCTAAGCTTAAATACATACTGCAGAACTGTAATATTTTGCTTTTTTTTTTGCATACACGTGGTTTTATTTTGTTTCAGACACAGAGAACATTGTGTACGAAGCTAGTGAGGTGAATTGTGACATTGTAATAAAGACGGACAAGAAAAACTGTGATACTTAGTATCACAGCGGACCAACAAACAATAATGCCATGTAATTATTTTGGAAATTGGTGGTGGTTGATTATGAGGCATGGCCCAAAAGAACTTAAGGAAACCAATTCTGGTTGAACAAGCAAAACCTGACACGACAACACATTTACTGACTGACCTTTAGTATCGAAACTTTACTGTTATCAAATAATATTTATACAGTATGTCCAGGAATGCTGTATAGACCGTTCCTGGTATGATCAATTTTTTATTACCATTATCCTTACTAATTTGACATGAATGAAGATTTTTATGATTATTTGCCGTAAAAGATTCTAAAATGGTTTAAAAGCTAAAAATGATGATTAAAAAAAATTGGGTGTGGGTGGGATGGAACTCGTGGATTCGTAATAGTACACTTATACAAACGTTTCTATATTTAATACGTGGTGAGTAAAAGATGCATGGAGACTTAAGCACTAGATCAAATATATGCGTCTCGCTTCATTGGAAAATTGGCGTACTTCTGATATGAAAACTGTAGACACAGTCTATTTTTTGGAAAAGCAAGAGTTGTCGTTTGTAATTGAGTTGTCGTTCGTTTCATAGAGGGCGCAATCTTCGCTGATAAAAATAGAGAAAAGCGCTTTTCACGTTTCGGGCGCAATGTATGCTGCGAAAAATGGAAGTACGATTGCTTTATCCACTAACACAGCCTTTGACATTATAGAAACGAAGTGCAGTCGACTGAATATTCTTCGATTATATTATCTTAGCTCATTTATTCCCTTCCGACGGTAGTTTGTCACCGTCCTGCGGCCCGCAATAAACTGTTAGAGGAAGCGCAGCGCATGTGTATCAAACAGAGTAAGTTATTGTTCTTATAGACGCACATTCGCATAATACACGAAACAAATATTTCAAGCATTCTTTGATACTGTAAATTTGGTAATATACGCGGTGATTAAATGTTCACTATTTTCGCAAATTTCCAACTTCACTAGCTCGCGAATGATTCATTTCACCAGAGACATAGGATATCTCTGATTTCACATAGATTTACTATAATTAGAGAAATTTAGCGAATAAATCCGTCTGCTCATAAATCGCGAATTTTTTGTCACGCAAAAAGTACACAATTTACAATACAACAGTCAAACCTGTTATAAGCAGTCAGTCAATGTGATTATTTGACGTAGGTGCCTGCTTATGACAGATGACTACATTATTGAGGTGACCACAAATACAGGTTTAGATAAGTTAGACCCTGATCAGTACGGTCATATTTGTATTTTATAAATAAATAAATCTCAAGGCGTAGATTAACAGGCTCGAAGGGTCACGGGTTCGATCCCCAACAAAGCAATGTCGGTAGTTTTCTTAGGCAAGACGCAAATAATTTCTTATTGCCTCTTTCTCTCTGTCTGTCTCTGTCTCTGTCTCTCTCTCTCTTCGAGGTTGATTCCATCTGGAATGGGTCTCGAGAGTGTTTAATCTAAGTTGTAAGAACTTGTTTCGCAATCGATAATAAATAAATAAGTGTATATTAAAATCACTTAAATATAATTTTTGACATTATACATGTGTATATAAACGTTTAGGTAAACTTGACCGTGCCGCCAGAGCCAAACGTCTTAACCTGATTCTGGAGTTGAACCAACTACCGCACCTGCACGATGGTGCAAGTTTTGGCAAAGGAAAACATGCACGTGTTGCAGAGTGGCTTAATGATCACACCAGCGACCCAGAGCCAGAGATGCCCGATTTAAGGAACCAAGACACCATTCTACTCAGAAAATACAACCACGATTGTCCCAAAGTGATACAAATCTCATTCTTGGGAAACGGAAACGGAAACGAGGCTGTGAGGATTCTGAGAAGGAGTATGACGCCGATGGTGTCCGCGGAAGCAGTTTTGATACCAGAGTCTACGTGCATGATGATTGGTCAAGATCGGACACTGTTGGAAAGCGAAGGAAAATACTGTCCAGAACTTAAAATATTTTTGTTGAAATTAAATGATATTATGAGCATTTTGCAGAATGATTTAATCATGTTAAAGCCCACAGAATTTAGGTTTTCGTTTGCGTATCGCTCAGCGAATCAAAAGCCTGTAAGATGATTATTTGTATAAAATAGATTTCAGAAAAGATAGTGCGTTGTCTGTCTTATTTCTCAACAAGTTCTTTTATGTTATAGTTAACGCATGGTTCTGTATTGAAATTATTCGAAATAGACTCGCTTCAATCAGTCGCGAAACTTAAAATCTTAAAATCAGATTTAATTTCAGCAAATAATTAGTAGCACCGAAATAAGAAATCACCGGGTTGGAACATTCGACCTTTTTGCTCGGGTCCGAAGCCTGACGGCTCACTTGATTTACTTCCTGTGCAGGACATTCTTTTGTTATGCGTTTAAACGCTGATGAATAGTTTCAGAATCAGATCGGCAGTTATTTACTTTAACATAAGACATATTAAAACTCCTTATCATTTCATCGGATGTACGTATGAAATATTTCTTTTTCATACAATGTTGCTGTCATGTCTAGACTTGCGACTCTTAACTTGCGTTCAGGGTAAAATTATATACACGTACACGTGAAGTTGTAAGTTGAATAATAGCATACGCAAGTTTGTAGTTTTCATTTCTTGCTGCATGGACGCCACGTGAATTTCATAGTAAACGGTCTCGCAAGTAAGACCGATTCATTAATTAAGACTTTTTACCTGGTCCAAAGGGTGGTCTCAGTACAGGAACTTTATTATACATAAATTTGTGAAGCTATTTACTTCATGTTTTCATACGCGCACACTATTTCTGTTGGGTACTATGTTATAGGGGTGCGCGATAAAACCGGTATACCGGCATATTGCAATTCGCTTGAGGCTTGATACGTATCGGCATGGCTTCATCTTGTACCGCGGTATTTTTATGTAAATACAAAAACCGCATTTTCACCTATTCATTTATTTCATTTATTAGTTGAAGTATGAATTTGAATAAGTTGTGTGCTTTTTTCCGTGAATAAAACGACGGCCAATAACGGGCGGTATATTATTCGATCTCAAAACTCAAAAGGTAAACAAATAAACATGAATGACTTTGCCATTACTGTATTACCATATTATAATCAAGTTCGTATATATAAAAGTATATCTGTGTATGTCATTCACTCTCTTTATATTGCAGTACGTATCGCAATACATTGCCGCGTATTGCAATGCGAGGGGTCAACGCGAAACTATTCTAAGTGTATATAGAAATAGAAGCAGATTGGATAGTTCCGCGTCGACCCCTCGAATGTATCGCGATACAAAATTTCTGGCAATACCCACCCCTAACTATGTAGCAAGCACGCCTTCCCGTCGTGATCTGTGAACTGACCATTCGCAAAAATTGTTCCGGTAATACAAACAGCAAGTCGGTTCCCAAGTTGAAATTTGAAAAACAAACAAAACAACGACTAACATTTTAATCTATTACACACATTGAACTACAGTGGGGCTATACGTTTCATCCGCCCATGCGTATGTCGGCGCACGCCGGTATATTCGTTACATATTATCGATATACCGGCATACGCCGGCGCATATGAGCCCCAGTGTGTAAACGTCTCTGCCATAAGTTATTTTGTCGGTGTACCGTATAAAATTCACGTCTCGAAACTGTACCTTATAAAATTCACTTCGGGAAGCTATCATACAATGCCTTATTACGGGAGATGAACCAGCAAATCCGGCACCGCTGGTGCGAATGGGCGTTCGGTGTGAGGGCTCCAGTAACTCGTTTGTTGACATAAAGGTAGGTGAGCTTACGTTTTGATTTTCCTAACGTTTTCGGGTGCTGTAATATTGAAAAAAAGCGAAATGTGATACAATGTGTGGGTAATTCGTCCACAAGCACAGAAAGTTTAGAGAAAAATAATTAAAATTAAACGAGCTATGACAATTCTCCTGCGAACAATTATGTTAGAAATAATAATAATAATGATAATAATAGTAATAATAATAATAATAATAATAATAAACTGTTTATTTCAAGAAGGTAGCACAAATTGACATTTATAATAAAATTGTATATACATCACAATCTCAATGTGACCTTCCATAAATTACAGACAACCGCTCATGCATATACATACTTCACAAAAATGCACACATGCAGATGCAAACACTTTCTCACAGTCACGCATTATACTTGGTTTATACAAAACCCACGCATAGTATAAAGTTTTCTTATGAATAAGGGTTTTATGTATGTCTACCACCTATAACTGACAGACACTCAGAAAAATAGCATCATCACAGAACAGAATAGTTTTACAAATTAACCTCATTATAAACTGAATGTGTTACTTGCATATTAGTTTTGATTATGTAACAAACAAAATTTATGATTCTTTTTAAAGAACGTTACAAATCTAGAGTGACAAATATGCACTGGAATGTTATTCCAAATGTGTACTGCAGCGTATGATAATGACGATTTTAATATATTTTTTATTTTATGTTTAGGTAAAGACAGGTTATTGTTATTAATGGCGTTAAGATTGTAGACTCCATTGCTGGAAAAGGCTAACAAGTTACATTTATATTATACAATCGGAACATCACTCAGCTTATGATGTTATTTCTACGGAAAAAGCCGAGTGATGTTCCGATTGATATATTATATTGGCACTAGTTTGTTTGTAGTTGTATTAGAAACAAGCGCAATGTGATATTTAATTCTATTCGAATAGCTAAGTAGGCATGGCTCTTTTATTTTTATATTTTATATGTATCATGATATTCTATATTTTTGCAGACGACATTTTGGATAAATATTGATTCGATGTTTACTCTTTTATCAATATCTTGACAACCAATTTAGCTAGAATGCTCAAAGTTTGACACAATATGTGTAACCGAATAAAGTTGTGTCTAAACCAAAAATCTCATTTTTGACAAAATATTGCTTTACTTGGTTCTGATATTGATAAAAGAGCAAACATCGAATCAATATTTATCCAAAATGCCATCTACAAAAATCGTGTCCAAAGCGTTCGAATCACGACCTAAAAGCTTAAAATTTTGACTACAATTACATAGTTATGATTTTACAGTTTAATCCCACGTATTGTCTTATGTAATGTCCCACAGTCTATACCATCCCCCCGCTATATTTCTCAAATGAACTTGATCATTGTTTGAACTAGTTTTTAATCCCAAGTGACCAAGTTTCAAACTTGACGTAGAGTTAATCAGAACAAACATTCGGACTAATTTCAAGATAATTGGGTATAAAATATGGCTTATAGAGTGTTCATAAGGGTTTTTCTATGATTTGACCGGTTGACCTAGTTTTTGGCACCACGTGATCCAGTTTCAAACTTGATTCTGACTAATTTTCATCTGATTTGGGGTCAAATGTGGCCTCTAGAATGTTCCAATTATTTTTTTCTTTTATTTGGCCTAGTAACCTATTTGACCCCACATGACCTAGTTTCCAACTTGACCTAGAGTTTATCAAGATAAACATTCTGACCAATTTTTAGGATGATTAGGTGCAAAATGTGACTTCTCGTGTGTTCACAAACCAATTGTGAACGTACGACGGACGACGGGCATCCAGCGATACTAATAACTTGGTGCTCAGGTGAGCGAAAAAATAAAAACGTTTTATCCGTTTTACAAGAGTGTTTCAGGTAGAATGTATCTACATAAATCCTATTTATCATTATATTTTGTTTAAGCATTA
>JAUMHA010079529.1:0-13741 GCA_032359765.1 Saxidomus gigantea
TATATTGACGATTTACATAACAATCAGCTGGCCATCTTCGGGACTTGGATTATTCGAACCCATGGATTATTCGAAGTCAAATCTTGGTCCTCGGCACTTCGAATAATAGAGGCTTGACTGTATAGTTTTGCAAGTCTACCTAAAATGTTACTAAATGACAAGCAGCATATTTTATAAGAGATACATTTTGTTAGTTCATTTGAACACTGAGTGTAAGGATTGAGATTTGTCCTGTACCAGCATTGTGTCTGTCCGTCTCATGATGAACAGTAAATTACTGTTCTTTGTGTACTGAATTTTCATCAAACTTTGTCTGAAGGTTATTATATATCTTTATCATATCATAGGTTGTTTTTGAAACTAGGTCAGTGTAATAAAAATGTAGGTCACAAAGTTTAAATAAATGAAAATGATTGTGTAAATATAATTTTGTTGGCCCCAACCATTCTGCTTACATGCAATTTATAAAGATAAATCAGAATTTAATGTTATACAGTGTCACGGAGATGTAACATTTATAGATCTATTCATACATCTAAATTGTTTGCCATCAAAGCAGTACTTAATAAAAAAAAGTCTGAGAATAAATCTTGATATAAAGTTATACACGGAGTTGTAAAATTTATAGATCTACAGTTATATCTAAATAGTTTGCCATCTAATGCAGTGCTAAGACATTAAACAACTTTCCAGTGTGCAGAAAATTCCTGCATGCTGTTAAGAGTATTCTATCAAAAATCATTGATCTTTGATAATTACACTTTTACACTATCAACATCAAGTTTTCTACAGATGTTGAGAAGAGAGTTGTTTACCCGATTTGTAAGTGCATTTTTTGTGGCATGAGTTTTATGGATAAACAGAACAAAAAATCTGGCTATTGATGGCTGTTGATGAAGGCTGTTTCTTGTAAATGGAAACAGAGCTGTAATTTCTTCCTATCTGATAACAAGAGAGTAAACAATGATCAGGAATGGGTTATGAAATAGATAAGACCAAGAAAATCCACCAAATCAAATTTTCTCATGGTTTATAGAAAGATATGAAATAGGTATTTGTGTTTTCTAATTAGACCATGTGATGTTGTGTAATTTATTCCAGTCCTGACTTCTGTATTTTCCATTTGACTGCCATTTGGTACCTAGAGAATTTTTTTTCTATATAAAACTTTCAGCTCTTCTCTTGTGGTTAACTGGTGCACATCATTTATCCAGTTTAAATTGTTGAGGCAACATAATTATTACAGTCATCATGAAAATTGGCCAGAATGTTTGTAATGAGGGGACATGCAGAACCTATGTTCTTGACTGTGTCAGCCCAAGGTCAAGGTTACACTTACAGGTTAAAGGTCCCGGGACCGTAACTGCTACTTGCTTTCAAACATTGTACACATGTATATAATGGTATAACATGTACCATTTGGTGTCACATGGGGCATATCTCTGCTGGGATTTAACAATAATTCATGCCCTTTTCTACTCTAAAAGTCATAATTTGTTGAGTGAAGACACATTGGTGAGGGGTTAGATCACCTTCTATGTTAGCTTTAGTTTAAATCAGATATTATGGTGCAGTGTTTTTTTGACAATTTGCATTTTCCTTCTCTGTACAAAGTCTATATTCCTTTGAATAACTAAGAAGACTCTAGGTCACTAGGTTATATAGTAGTAAATTTTTGTGAGCACTGCATGGAGTGTGGTTTTATTATATGAACATGAAGGTGACTGACTCTGGAGCTTTGCAGTTGTCTGAAGTTTATTACACTGCCTGTAGTATTCATCTACTTTCTACTTTATGACTATTGATTCATTTCTGGGTTATACTTCACTGTTATCAAAACAAGGAATCAGAGCATAAGTTTGTATCTAGAGTAAGAAATGCAGGCTATAGCAGATGATATGAAATGTTTAATATGTTAAATATAAGAAGCTAACTGTTAACACTGTTTACTTTCAGGCATGGTTCCAATTCCTACGGCAACTGACACCCAACACAAAGGCCAACAATATCTGTCCTATGTCTTCACTTAAAAAACAGTAAGTGAAAGTTTATAACTACAGTGTGCAGTAGAGGCTCTTAGAATTCCACCTTTTTATGTGATATTTTATTCTGGTTGGTAGAGAATTCTAGAAAAAAGATGATTTTATGTTTTTAGCTCACCTGAGCAGAAAGTGCTCATAGTGAGTTATTGTGATGGGTCTGTGTCTGATATCTATTGTCAACACTTACATTGTGCAAGTAATAGAAACTGCATGTTTCATGGAATCATTATGAAACTTGGTCAGGATGTTTGTCTTGATAAATTCTAGGTATAGTTTGAAACTGGGTTACTTAGGGAAAAAAATATGTCACTAGGTCAAAACATAGAAAAATAGAGACTGTATTTTTTACCCAATCATCAAGAATACTGTTTGTTTGGGTGAACTCTAGGTTGAATTTGAAACTGGGTCATGACATGGCCCACATTTTGGGGCCAAAAATTGTCATGAGGTCATTAATTAAAAAAAAACCTTGTTTTTGAAGCTACAATAATGAAATTTGGACTAAGTGTAAGTTGTCCAATTATTTTTCACAGAGTTACGGCCCATTGATAACTACTGTATTGAATTTTGTTTCCAGGCTATTTCAAAGCAACTACTTGTGGGAAATAAATGTAACTGCTTTCACTTTACAAATACATCTTTTTCGGGAGTATACTGGGTTCCATCGATACTCTTGTTTCAATCAGATTTCAAAATTGTCCTCGGCTGACGTGGGCCATGACTTTTGCCCTACTTTCTTGTCATTTGGAACAGTGGTGAGTGATATAGGACCATCATGGCCCTCTTGTTTGTCACTGTGGCCAAAATGAAAATGTGTAACTAGCATGTTATATCTTTGCTCACATATTACGCATAAAAAGAAAAATACTAAACCTTTAGGAATTAAAAATAATGATCTTGGATCTGATCTCTTACAGCTAAAGCATGTATAATTTATTATGTCCTTACATGACTTGCATGCCCTGTTAGACATATATAGAAGCTGTGCAAATATCAGCCACTCCAAAGACGAAAATGAATCTCTCAGTTAGGCCAATGGTAATCAGTTGGTCCCTGTCGATTTTTTGTGTACGAATGTCAAAAGTTAAATCTATCGTTTGGCTTTGAATTATATTTATTGCATCAGTTACCTAGATGGATGATTTACTCTCTTAGTGACTTTCTACAGTAAGTGTAACTTGAAAACTGGTGATTTGCAAACAGATAATTGGTTTTTGTTTGCAAAGTTTGAGCTCAATGTCACAGCAGTACCAAATCAAGCCAAGGAATCAAGTCAGGAGATTGACCAAAAGAGATGACCTATAAATGTTTCAGATGTGGGCTGGAAAAAGTTTCTGCCTGTCTGTCACATGTTAAGTTTCCAATGGCAGGATTACTGGAGCAGTCAGATGATATGGCAGTATTGCTGGAAGCATTTTGCTCTTTTGTTCTCAGTATGGTGGATTCTGTTCTACTTGGATTCTTTTTGTTGGAGAATTATTGAATATTCAGCTTTAGTCAGTGAGGCGTCTTAAATTGAGACTGACAGATGAATTATTACTACGCAGCAACTGAAAATCATGGCTGATGAAAAATTAGTTTCCAGGAATTATAGCAGTATAATTATTATTAATGATTATGATTCTTCTACTTTAACTCTGTCCTGATATAAAAGATCAAGAATTTTCAAAGGAAAGAATTACATTAGCTACACTGCTCTTTCAATGTTGTATTCACTCATAATCCCTGCTAGGATTGTCCATCTATTCCACTGCTTCCCTAACACCAAAACTTCTCAACTGCATCCTGCTCTGTCATCCCTACACTACTGTCTCAACTCTACGCTACTTTCACAACTTTACCCTGCTCTCTCAGCTCAACCTTGCTATCTGTCTCTACACTATCTCTCATTCCTTGGTCTCTCAAATTTGCTCCCTCAACTTTACATTACTTTCTCAACTCTATGCCACTTTCTCAACTCTATGCTACTCTCTAAATTCTTCAATACTCTCTCAACTCTTCACTACTTCTTTACACTACTCTTTCAACTCTTCACTACATTCTCAACTCTATGCTACTCTCTCAACATCTTCACTACTTCTTTACACTACTCTTTCAACTCTTCACTACATTATCAACTCTATGCTACTCTCTCAACTCTTCACTACTTCTTTACACTACTCTTTCAACTCTTCACTACATTCTTAACTCTATGCTACTCTCTCAACTTTACATTGCTTCTTCAACTCTTCACTACATTCTCAACTCTATGCTACTCTCTCAACTCTTCACTACTCTCACAACTCTTCACTTCATTTTCAACTCTTCACTGCATTCTCAACTCTTCACTACTCTCAACTCTTCACCGCTCTCTCAACTTTATGCTCCTCTCTCAACTCTAAGCCACTTTCTCATATCTTCATTACCCTCTCAGGTCTTCACTACTCTCTCAACTCTACTCTACTCTGAACTCTGCACCACTCTCAACTCTGCACTACATTCTCAACTCTACACTTCTCTGTCAATTTTTAACTAGTCTCTCAATTCTTCACCACTCTCTATGCTCTATGCTACTCTTTCAACTCTATATTAGACTATCAACTCTACTCTACTCTCTCAACTCTTCACTACTCTCTCAACTCTATGCTTTTATCTCAACTTTACACTGCTTCTTCAAATCTTTTTATTGCTTTAATTTGCTTTTGTTCAGTTTTAAGTTACAAGCTGAATTTGGTCAGTCATAAATACAAAATTTAATAAAATGTACTTAGAACTCTTAGCCATGTAGATGTCATCTTAATGAAAATACACCATGTGATACAAGATTGTAACAAAAGTTTCACATTTTATCTTGCCATTTTAGCTCACCTGGCACACAAGGATTGCTCACCATACGTTGTCCATCCGTTCACCATTTCCTTTAAACGACCACTAAGCCAATGTTGTTGAAACAGGGTAGTTCTTGCATGAAACTCTACCAAACTTGTTCTACGAATTCCATTCCATGCAGAACTCTGGTTGCCATGACAACAGAAAGTTTAGAAATCTTCTCAAAAAACCAAAAAGCACAGAGCTTAGATATTTAGTATGATGCATTGTCTAGTGGCCCTCTACCAAGATTGTTCAAATTTTGACTTAAATTCTTTGTTCTGTAAATTGTTTTCCTAGATCATTTACCTGGAACATTACAGTTAAAGTTTACTGAGCAACTTTCAAACAAGTGTGTTAGAATTATGTGCCCTTTATTTTTCAGAAAGAGTGTCGTTTTCCACTTTGTTTGTACTCTCAGCATTGTGGTTTCCTTTGCCATTTCATAGTGGAACAGCCACAGTAAACAGTTTATACCGTTGATCATAAACTTAAGAAGCCATTATATCTCTCAAATTTCTACATTCCCCAAAAGAATTGTAAAATGTTGTTTGTTGACAATCTGTAGTTTTCTCCAGCCTCCAGGGACAAGATAAATCTTCAATCCGTTTTAATGTCTTTGAAAAAAATTAATTATTATGCAGTCATAGTAACAATAAACCCTGAAATAAAGGCAATGACAGGAACTGATAAACAAGTAGTTCAGATGCTTCTATGGAGGATTTGGAAGAGGCATACTCTGACCATTTATATCAAATTTGTATCTTGGCTTTTGGATGGAACTACATACGAGCAAACCAATCTATAGATATATGTGATACCTTGCTTTGTGGAAGGGGGGCAGAGCTTTAATAATCTGTCTGAAATAGATCATAGTGTCAATAAAGTAGTATAGCAAATTGGCCATGATACAATTCAGATAGAGGACTGTTTGCTTGAATAATTATGTTATTACTTGTAGAAATAATGTGATTATTTTCATAAACAGTGCTCTATCTATCACATAAAGTATGCAAACAGGTGAAGTAGAGCAAACACATTTCCTAGAATTGATAATGCCAAGTCTGTTTGAAGCTGATTTTGCCAGCTAGAATTTGCATGTGTTCTAGAGACTAAAGTTAATTGTCACCTCCAGATAGATATGAATGAGCACTGCTTAGGTTGATCTTATAGGTATCATCACTCAACCAAAGTCGAAATGATACAGTTTGGCATTGTTTGTCCGTCTGTCTGTCCCTAACATTTCATGTCTGCACCTTATCTCCTAAACTCTGCAAGATTTCGTAAAACTTGGGTCAGCTGTTCACCTTATCAGTAAAAATTTGAAGAACCCATTTTAGACCTCATGGTTTAGGTCACAACTGAAGGTCAAAGTTTCAAATCCTGCATCTTGATAGCAATTATGTCAAGTGTTGATAACTATTGAGATATATATCTTCATATAGTTATCCCATTATATTTTAGTATTATTATATAGTATTTAATTTTAGCACTCCATTTAGAAGGAGATATATTTCCCAAGTGTCATAGCAATCAATACCAGTATATTACTGATGTTGCAACAGAATTAGATTTGCAGAGCTCTAGGGATGAGTGTTAACTGTATTACAGAAATAGAAAGATCTCGATGTCTCCAATATTATATCAGGGAAGTATAAGAAACACTTACCTACCGCACTAAAAGGTATAAAGTCTTTGTAATTAAATCAGCAGTTTGCAATAACAGCCCAATCTGTGTTAAGCAGCAAGAAATCAGAAGTCGTAAGGTGGGTGATAGATAGTATTGTAAACTATATATTTGAAAAAGAATGTTTGGGACATATAATACTGCCTAATACTGAGTGTGTTATCCAGGTGACCACTCAAACAGGTTCAACTGCACTTAAGTTTGAATTGGCTGGTTCCTGGGAATGCTTGGCTTGTATCTGTGCTGATGTATAGATCACAACCAAAACTAGGTCATGATGACACCTTGGTGACTACACTTGAGGCCACATTTACAGTTTATTAATCAATCATCCAGAAAATTGCCTTGAAAAAAACTAGGTCATGTCGGAAATAGGGTCAAATGTGATAAAAAATGTGGATCAAAGGAAAACCTTGTGAATATTGTGAGTGTAAAGCCTCATTGTATGCAAGTTCATCTTGATAATTTGTCAGAACAGTTTGTGTTACTGATCTCCAGGTCAATTTTAAAAAAAGATTTAAGACATAGGTCAAAACTAGGTCACCAAGTTAAATCATATAAAAATGTCTTGAACACTCAGAAGGTCACATTTGTTCCAAATCAGCATAAAAGTTGGTCAGAATGTTTTTTCTTGATGAATGCTAGATTGAGTTTGAAACTGGGTCATATGGAGTTAAAAACTAGGTCCCCAGTTAAAATTAGAATTAACTTCATGAACTCTTTAGAGACCACATGTTACTCTGTCCATCCTGATAAATTGTCAGTAACTGTGGTAACAGCAAAGTATGTATCCGGTATTGTTTTAAATGATCTTTAGGTCAGACTCAAAGCTTGGTAACACATGTGGTCAAAAACTACCGTATGTCACCAGGTCAAATCAAGTACCCTTTGGACAATCAAAAATTCACATTTTAAATTCAATCTTCCTGAAAGTTTTTAACAATGTTTGTCTTGACCATTGCAAGGTTAAAGTATCCATGCCCTCTTGTTTTTATGCAGAGTTTCCTCACTTTATCCTCTGCCACATAGCCAATTACATTGAAATGTATTTAAGA
The DNA here is from genome assembly GCA_032359765.1 of Saxidomus gigantea. Classification (NCBI taxonomy): domain Eukaryota; kingdom Metazoa; phylum Mollusca; class Bivalvia; order Venerida; family Veneridae; genus Saxidomus; species Saxidomus gigantea. The sequence goes on from JAUMHA010079529.1 coordinate 7,632, forward strand.
TATTAAAATTTCAAGCAGACATTCATGAAAGAATCCCTTAATTCAGTATGTGTTTTTGTCTATTTCAGTTGGATGAAGCTGTGTTTTATGGTTAATCCAAGTGGCAAAATACCAGTTCGGAGGTAAGATTTGGTAAAAAACCGTGTTCATTTAGCTGTGTATAGGGATTTTCTAAACAGCCTTATATACAACAGCCACTCTCTTTATGAGGCTGAAAGAATGCTTTGCAGAGTGGTTGATTTCACAGCAGTTCTTCAAGTACCTGACACATCAGATGAAATTAGACATTGTTTTTAGTTATTAGATGAGCATGGAATCCATATTGAGTTATCAGATGTGATTGGATTCTGTGCTGGTTAAATATCAGATCAGCTACTGTTTTGAGTTATCAGATGGTTTTGAAACCAACACTTATACCAGATAAGATTGGAGTCCATGCTGCATTTTAAGATGAGATTTGATACAGTGCAGGGTTATTGAATGAGATTCGATTCTGTGCAGGGTTATTAGATGAGATTTGATTCTATGCAGGGTTATTGGATGAGATTGGATACTGTTCTGTGTTATGAAATGAGATTGGATTCTGATTGATTAATCAAATGTCATTGAAGTTTGTTCTGATTTATCTGATGAGTTATTCTGTGCTGATTAATCAAGTAAAATTGAAAACTGTGCTCAGTTAACAGATGAGTTTAGGGTCTGTGCTGAGTTATAACATGAAAGTGGATTCTGTAATTGATTCTGTAATTGAGTCATGAGAATGAATGTTCTGAGAATTTTCAGATGACGTAATGGTATACAGTGATCAGATGGAAATGTATTCTATGATATCAGATGAGGGATATGCTGTGTTATCAGACCAGAGTGACTTTTATGCTGGTTTATCTGTTTAATAAGGGTTTTATTTAGGACTAATTAGATGAGGTTGGACTCATGGACTGTGTAGTGAGATTGTATTCAGTTTAGAGATATTTGATAAGATAAGAGGTTCCTCTTGGGCTATTAAATGTTAGTAGAGTCTGCAATGATATGTCACAGTGGAGTGTATTCTGGAAAGAATGGATAATGTGCTTGGTTGGTTGTTTACAGTGTAACTATTGTTAACATTAGGGCCAATATGAGCAAGGTTTGGCCCAGTATAAGAAAAAGATGGTCACTGTATCTGTAATGATATTGTGGTCTTTTACATTTTCTGATTTATGACTTTGGGGTGAATATATTGCTGGAGAGACAATCATGTCTTTCAAAGTTATTGAACATTGTACTGATGGAACATGATGTTACAGAATAGTTAATAAATTGCAGCTTTCAAGTGTTATTGTGATGAATTAGTATTTTAGTTGGCTCAGGAAAATATCTCTTTCATATAAGAAAGTTGACAGTGAATCAAGCATTTCTCTGAACTGGACATTTAGTGGTCACTGTATGTAGCCATACTGTTAAAATAAGTAATTCAAACCCAAAACTTGTAAACTGTTTGTGTAATGTTGAACTGGTATTTTCTGTCAGACCAGGCCTGTCATGCTGCCAAGGCTAGAAAAGGACTTGAGCCTGTTACAGAATAGAGTACATCTTTACTCTCTTGAACTTCGCCTCATACTACAATGTCTAATGATGCAGAATTCAGAAATTCAGATTTGGGAATATTTCAACATAAAAACAGCCAAAGAAATAGACAGTTTATCACATCTGAAGAAATTCTTACAAATTTGCATAATAAACATGGAATGCTCTTATTTTGTGCCATTTTGAGACATGACTTGGTGTTGTTGTTTTTGCACAAAGAAATCAGGATGCTCTTTACATTGTAACTATATCTTTCCCGTCTCAGAGCTGTGACACAGATTTTGGAGTAATTCTGTCAGGAATGGTCCTTACTGTGACTCTCTAGCAAGATTTGTTAGTACACCTAAAGTTGACCCTGTATTGTAGCAAATTGTAGCTAGGTGAGCAATAAATGGCCATCTGGTCCTTTAGTCTGTCTGGCTCCTACCTTCAAACATGACTATGCAGTTTTCTACTGTCAGAGAAGGAAGGAAAATGCAAGGACTTACCCTTAATGCCAGTCTCAATACATACCAATTCCAGAGTATAAAAACAGAGATTGCAGTATTTCCCATGGGATCCAGTTTTTACTTCAAACCTTATTTGTGCAGACTCACAAAATTGGTAAATTTTCTGTTGTTCAATGTGTGAAAACTCAATTTCCATTGATCCACAGATTGTAATGTAATAATCAAGTGGGAAATCGTCAACAAGAAAGCAAATTGCAGCTAACCAATCTTTGCTTATATTGAATAGAATTCTAATTTAAAGTGAGAGTTTGTTTGTTAATTGTAACAAGTGTTTTTTCAGAGAGTAGTAGTTTGTTTGATGAATGAAAATAAGAGTTCCAAGATTGGAGTTCTTGCTGGTACATTTAAGTGACAGGTCACACCCTATTTCTAAAATGTTAAGGAAGTTTATTGTCTGTGAACAGATTAAGTTGAAACTAAAATCCAAAATTTTTGAGAAATGAAATCGATATTTGCAAAAGAAGTGTGAAATTATTTCCAGTATGTACAGTTTCTTCACAAAAATGTGACTTTAAACCTTCAATGCTGCCCCAATTTGTTGAGGTAAGGTAAGAAATAGTCCTAATCTTAATTCTAGGTCAAATTATGAGGTAAGTGAGTTAGGGCTATAAAGGTGAAGAGAAGACCGGATTTACAAATCACAGAGATTTCTGACTTGTTTATGCAGTTCTGTTGACCCAAAAGGTTTTGTAGGATTTCTAACCTAATCTGAAAGTAGAATTCTTCATTAGATCAAACCAATTTGGGGTTGAGGTGGTCAGTTTTCATAGTTAAGTTCTATTGAGGAAATGAGATTTACTGACTTTGTAATTATAGTATTACTCAGGTCAAAATGAAAGGGTCTTCAGCTTTCAAAGTTTTCCTATTATTTGAAACCACAGCAAACTCTTGTTCATATTGTTTATTGGAATGTTTAGCTCATTCCAGTATCGTCATTCAGTTTAAGATGTCAGTCAGTTCCATGTGCATTTAGAGCGTCTCTGTCAGGCAGGATTCTCGTCCTGTGATTGAGCACCTACTTCAGAATTTATAATCTTCCGAGCGGATTTTTTTTTGTAAAATTAAGAGCTTTAGGATAAAAGACCTGACAGAGTTAAGATCTTAAATCCACTCAAGTGCATTTTGAAAGCCACTTGTTAATGAAAAATTCAGTGCGAAATATTGTCCCTTAAGCAAAGTGAAAGTTTGGAGACAATTCTGAGATATGGAGTTTGTAGGGACGGCTGGCATTGGAAACATTTTAGACTTGAAGATAATAGTCTGTGAGCCGTTTTTGATGAACTTTGATAATGAGATTGTGATATTTGTACAAGTCAGAGTGGGGCTGGTTATCAACGGGTCATTATAGGAAGCTGGTCTGTTGATACAGTATACAGAAACATCAACAGTAAAGGGCAAATGTTGCCTTTCAGATCCGTTGGATATCTTCTTACAAAAGAAACCAGAGGGATAAATACAGATTGTACTTATGATACATTTACCTCCCTTGATATCTCGTTCATGCTTTGCTTGAAGGTCAATGGACAAGACTGATGTGCTACAACATTAACCCCTGCTAACTTATATACTATGATTGTAGTGTAAGGCATTAACGTCACTTTGTCACAATTTGTTACAGACTTTGAAATATTAACTGAATAATTAGTATTACAGATCTTTTAAGGAACATTGTCAGAAAGCATAAGCTACAATTGAGAGAAAACAAGGAGAGATTTCAGGGGGGAGGGGTACTTAAGCCTGACAAAAGTTATTAGAGAAGAAGAAAAACATAACAAAAACCAAAGGAGATAAAAAAGGTCAAGAACAAAGTTATTTGACAAAATGATTGAATATTATCTAATTAGGTTTTCCACACAGGCAATTCATTTTGAGGAAATAAAAAAAACAGCCAGTTTTTCAATTTGTCTCTTTGATTATCTCTGTTGAGATACACAGAGGGAATCTTTTCAAAAATAGGCAAGCTTTTCACAATCAGATAGAATATAATAGATGAATATGTTGCGGAAGGTGTCCTTTACTGAAGCTCAGTCCTAACAGATGTACAAAACATAATATAAGATATATTTTAAATGCTTAATACCTGTCAACTATATTTGTTTTAAGGCTGCTATTTTATTTCATTTAATAAAAAAAAATGTTCCAAACAGTTTGTATGAAATTGTTAATTTCAGAAAAAATAAGTTCATATTTAACAAGCAGGGGGTGTAAAATGAGGTTTCTGATGTGACAATAATTATTGATATATATATATATATATACATAATTTTCATAACATGTGCATATGGAACAAATGATACTTGTACACAGACATAGAGTTATATGAATGGCATGAAGCATGATTTCAGTTTATAAAATACATCGAATGTCACAGTGACCCAAAATGAGAACACAATGTCATGCAATAAAAGTATCGTACAAGATATAAATAGCAAAGTGTGTGGAAAACTACTCCAGCATAATTCCCAGCTGACTAAGATTTTCTCCATGAGTTTGATAGAGTTTGTGAGAGGATGTGAAACAAGAAATATCTTTAAAAAAAAGAAGAGATAAATGGCGCTGAACAGAGTTTCCGCAAAAAAAAATCAGTTACCCGAGATCCACTCAGTGCAGCCAGTGATAGATTCTTTTAATTGCATACATATTCCAAAACCAATCTGTAGTAGCATATGAGTTTACACATTCTTTGATACAAATGATTTGTTCTTAAGTCATTTAGGGGGATGCTGAGATCCAGGAATTTTTTCAGCCAGAAAAATCTGCCTGACCGTGTCACTAAGTGCAAGTTTTGTCTTGTCCAGCGTGTTTCAGTCATTTATACAGGCAGACATTTTAAGTATTTACATTAACATCGTTCCTGTAAAAGTTGTCAATAAAGAAGGTTGAATATGCAGTATCTTAAGATCGAGAGTTACATCATTTATCAATGAAGCAATTGGTGATCAAGACTGTGGTTTTCAAACAAACACGAATGAAAAAGGCAATTTTTGAAGTCATTCTCATAATCTACTAACAAATTTCAAAATGTTTGTAGAAATGTGTCAGGATCCTAATTTTAAGATGCAAGTAGTGTTATGTATTTATTTGTAATATCATTTCATAAGGACTGAATAACAAAGAGTGGATCACATCAGTGTGTTACGAATGAAGGTAAATGCTAATTGAATACAGCTGATCAACACATGCACCATCATGTGTGGTTTGAAATTGTAGAAGTCTGAACAGTTTTAATAGATCATGTTCACTATCCAAACCTGCATTGAGTATACTTTTGTGGCTTTTTCAACTATCAAGTAGAGATGATAATTGCTCGTTCTAAATTGAAAGAGGTCCTATGAAATTGTTTTGAAAAAAATCTTAAACTGTTCCTCTATATCTTCAGCAGACGATATGTCTTCAAAAGAACAAATTGACTACTCTCCCGAGGAGAAAACCTCTAATCAAAATGATTAATTTCATCCACAGCGCCCCCACTTGTAACATTTGTTGGTCAAAAAAGTCGGTCAAAACCCAGCCTGTTCAGCTAAGGCCGAAAAATACTTGCTAAAGATTGAGGCCCAGTTTTAAATACAGTGCGTCTTAAACTTGATCACTTATAGTATAAATTTCCAGTCTAGAAAATGCCTGACTAGATGATCAATTTGTCTGTTTGTGAAGGTCTAGCTTGAATTATATATCATAGTGTATGATGTATAAGTGGTCTGCAATTAATGTACAATATAAGAAGCTAGGAGGTTACTTCTAGAGAACAGAACTACCATATAACTGTTCCTATGACTACTGTATTATTACTGAAATAGTGTAAGATGCCATTACTACTGGTAATGGTACGGAAAAAGATAGGAGACTTTATGGTAAGATTTAGGAGATGGGAAAATGGTATGAGGCTAATTAGAAAGAGGTTTAAATCTGTAATGCATGGGAAAAGTTGAAAGATAAGTTTGATAAGTGAGTATAAGTGAAGAGAAAGGGATGTAAGACTGTTTGGTAAGTGAGTATAAGTGAAGAGAAAGGGATGTAAGACTGTTTGGTAAGTGA